>BJCO01001802.1:0-15326 GCA_018326465.1 Flaveria floridana
GTTCAAAACATGATATCAATACAGGATATGCATTCAATCAAAATTGCCAAATAAGAAAATATATCATAATGTGTAGTTAATTCTACATAATAAGCATAAGTTCATAGGTGAAAACAATACCTCCTCAACAGCTTTTTCTCTCAGTCGCTCAGACAGCCGGAGTGCTTTAATCTCAGCCTATGACTCGCTCAATTCTCTATCCTTATCTGTAAAATAACCAAACAATCAACCAAAACCCTAGCTAATTCACTACTTAAAAACAACAAACAACATCAACATTCAAACAACCAAAACAATTCAACTCATCAACAACACCACTTCACATCAAATCACTCATTAAATCTCAATTATGTTTCCACTCAAGACAGATGGGTACTGGTCGATCCACATACATATGTTTAGCATTAAAGCACTAAACATAGACTTGACTTGATTTTCAGTCCATTTGACCAATTTGATCTATTTCCTTTTTAGCTATTTTTTTATCAATGACCCGTTCAGATAAAGAATCGAGAAAAAACACCGTTGATCCACCAGAAATGTTTCATTTCAGCCATAAGCATCTGATACCTGCTTGAAATGTGTTTAAATGTTCATTTTGTTACCAATCAAAATGGGCCTCACCGCACCTCTCCTACGACCACCACCACCCGAACCCCTACCTCCTCCATCCTTACAAGATCCCGCAACCGTCAACCGAGAGAAAAAGAGGAGATAGAGATAACGGTGTGTGGGTTTCCTGTTGATGTAGCAGCAGCAAGCACTCAAGCAGCCAAGCAGCAAGCTGCGATTGGTGTAGCAGCAGCAAGCAACCACCAGGAACCGAGGAAAGAGACGCGCAGGCTGCAGCAGGCTGCGATTCAGCCTGTAGGAACCGAGTAGCAGCAGCGCTGCACCAAGCTGCGTTTGGGGTAGATGAAGGAGAGCTTTGCGATGGTGAAGGCTGAAGGGGTGTAAAGCTCTACATGTGTGGGGATTAGGGCTTTGTTAGGTCGGTGGCACTGTAGCCACCGACATATGTCTTTAATATATATTATATAATTGTATAGATATAACCTGGAGCATTAAAAACTAAGAGGGCAAAAGTGATATTTTATAAAGTTTTTAAAAAGATTATCCTGTGAAATTGTATATACCTAACGTTGAGGAGGAAGTAACGGTCGACCTTCATCTAAATTATATAATATATAATTTGATAAACTTGTTTTGGATAATCAAACGGGTTACCTAATATCATATCTATCTAAGGGTGGAGGCACACCAATGACACACCACCACACCACACCACACCACAACACATCATAGCACAACACACCAATTATATCTTGTCATGTCACACTACATCATACACATTAATTTGGTGATGGAGGTGTCATCACATCACGTCACATGAAACTAGTCGTTGATCGAGGGATTTGTTGAAGAGAAGACACGGTGAGCGGGTGCCAGAAACACACGCCATACGTCGTGAAAAGGGGCAGCGGTACCGGGCAGCGCCGAGACATGTCGTTGCCTCACAACGTGCCTGCCCCTCCGCCCTAAGGGCAGGGGACGCAGACGTTGTGAGGCCACGGCGAGTCTCGGTGTCGCTCGACACCACCTTCACTACCCCTCTTCACCCCGCAAATTTTCGTAAGAACGACATGTTCACGTCATGGTTTTTATTTGTTGTTTGTGTGTGTGGTATAGTGATGTAGTGTGATACGGTATGATAATACCACTACCACTAAATTTGAGTATGTGGTGTAATGTAGTGTAGTGTGACATGACAAATTGTAATTGATGGGTATGTGATTTACTATCATGTATGGTGTGAATACCCCCACCACCCGTAAAATTTTCTAAAATAATCTTAGGGAGGAGGGGGCACTACCCTGTACTACCATGGAATCCATCAATCACACAGTGTCACATCACAAGTACTTTGAAATACCCTGAAACACCCAGAAAACTAGAAATGCAACCATGTACTACTCTGAAATTTTTATTTTCATATTTAAATAATTCAAAAAGAAAATTAACTTTTACTAAAAATTAAAAATTACATAATTAAAAATAAAATATTACATAATTAAAAATAAAAGATTGCATAATTAAAAATAAAAGATAACATAAAATATTAAAATTAACTTATTTCTCGTCCGAAGCGAGGTACGCTATATCTAAACTTTAAAGATGTTCGACAAGAAAATATCGAAGTCGGAAATGTGTATCTTAATCATGTGTGTGAGTATTTATAGGGTAAAAAATATTATTATTATAGCCGTTATTCTTCTCGGGCTCCACTCGGCAACGACAACCCGATCTACACTACCCACCAGGTACCCGCAAGGGGTGACGACGATGTACCTGAATGGGTACCTGCCTACCCGAGCAGGTATCCGAGGGTGCCCCCTCCTCCCTTATAGACGTCCTAAATCTTTCTGGTACCATCGTGATTTGTATGTTTTCCGCAGGGAATCTAAAGAGTTGTGCCGATTATTGATTTATACCACACTAGATTATCCCGTGACGATCTTGACGTTCAATAGTCACCTAGACCTGACCTCTGATCTCTAAAGTACTTACAGTTGGTCCGGAACCTAGGTTGGTCAGGTCCCGAGCCTAGGTTTTGGTGTGGGTACCAGTATGATATTTAAGTTTCTTTTTTTTTAATAATATATGTTTAAATGATGATTTTTCTAACTGTTTGCTAATGCAAAGTCCCATGTTCAATTCATTCTTCTCTTATTTTTTTTTTTTTACTTGTTACTAAAACACAAGCATCACATTTTCCCTTATCCATCTGTGTGTAAATTTAGATGTGACTTTATAGGGTGTTGTGTTTCATACATCATTGAGTTGACTAGTCGTTGTAAACGGTCATTTACCAAGGCACAAATAGTCGTTCACTTAGTCATAAACGGTCGTTTACAGTTAAACAAATGACAGTTTAGTTTTTTCAGAATTTGGAATCTCGAGGTTTTCTTTTGCAGGTTATTATCGATAAACGGTAGTTTTCTTAACTACAAACGGTCATGGTCGTTTACAGAGCTGTAAACGGCCATTTACCTCTTGAAAAACGGTTGTTTACAACTTGAAAAACGGTCGTTTATCTTGTCTAGTGTAAAATGCCAAACCAGGGGTGTATAAAACAACGACCCCTTTTATATGATATTTCATATTTGTGAGACAAAGCTTTCGCATGATGGATAGTGGTTATAAGAAATAAAAAATGCACACTAACTTTTTTATCATCATCTTCATCATTATACTTATATTAAAATACTATTTTTTTTTACTCTTACTTTTAATTAAATAATATTTTTATCATATTCTTTTCTCCTCTACTCATAACCACTTTTAAAAATATTAAATAATTTATGAAAGTGATATCGTGTTTTTCAAAATATGGGGATGTGAATAGTAATATTTTCTCCCTACCTCACTCACAACCATTTCTCATAGTATAAGACACACACTCACATAAAAATAAATAAAAAACCTGCTGTGAATTCTCTAACATATCTCCGGAATGGCATAAAAAACACATTGGTTGTGAATGAAATGATAATTTCATGCTTAAGCATGTTTAGAGTAATCTAAGAACTTTACCATCTCATAATATCTTTTTGAATCCCTTTTGAATTTATAAAAGAAAAGATAAAGAAAACACGTCTTTATAAATATCAAGGTTTAAATCTTAACATTTGTTAGATTAGAAATTGATATAATTTACATTCGTTAGATTAGAAAGTGATATAATTTAAAAGTAAGATAGATGGGTATTAGTCATCATTTTAAAATAAAAACAAAATATGCGTTTGATTTGCATGTCGCTTAATGTTAAGTCATAAATGAATGGTCAATAAGACAATGGGTTCCAAATAAGTACATCACTGATTTGTAACAAGTAAAAATAAATGCAACACATGAGAAGCCCACATGATCCATTTTTGGACTCTCTTTTTGTCTCAAGTGTAGTCGCTTCCTTTCAGGCCAACCACCCCACCACAAGTCTACAATTCCCAAAATGTTTTTTTTTTTATTTTTTAAAAACACAGTAACAGTAGAACTTTGTTTATAAATTGAGTTAATAGTTAATAATATGTTGCTTAAGTTTCACTTTAGACTAATTAAAAAGCCCTTTAAAAAGAAGGGTAAGCACGATTAAGCTATTAACTATAAAACAGGTCAACCTAAATGACTTCCATACTGATAGAGTTGCTTCATGCATTAAACAGATTAACACAACTGTAATGACCAAACACTTCAAACCAGAAGGAATTACTGCTTAATTACTAAAAACCAAGCCTACTATGTACAAATTACATTAAAAAACAAGGCATAAGGAAAAACAAAAACAACGAACCGAACCAAGATTTGCAGAAAAGAAAAACTAAACCATCATTTTTATTTTTAGATGCTTAAAAGATCGCGCAGCTGGTTTTGTTCAGTGTTGCTGTTTGGAGCACTGATGGGTGATTCCATGGTGGCCACTGGCGGTGATGGTGATCTCAAAACAGGTGTATCTGCAGCTACACTGGTGGCAGCAACAGAATCTCCACCCTGTTTGGTGACTGGGGGTTTGGGAACCTCGGTTAAGATTTGAACAACTTCCCTCATTGTTGGGCGTTCCACTGCTTGTTCTTCAACGCATAGCATTGCTACATAGAAAACGTGCATCACCTCATGGATGGGCGCGGTTGGGAGTCTTGGATCCAATATCTTTTTAACGTGTTCTTTGTTGCCACCGGTCATCTTTCTCACCCATTGCACAATGTCTACACCATCTCCAAACTCCCCCACTGGTTTCCTGCCGGTCACTAGTTCTAACAAAACTACACCGAAACTATACACGTCACTCTTCTCGTCAACCTTTAGTGTGTACGCATATTCTGTAACCAAAAAGATACAATCTTGCTCAGTGTAAAAACAATCCCATGTCAAAAGATAAATACTTTAGCGTGTATGAATATTCCACAACCAAAAGGATACATTCTTGATCAAACCAAATACAACCCGTGTGAAAAAACATAAACTTTGGTATGTATGAATATTTTGTGACCAAAAAGATACATACTTGATCCATATAAAAGCAAATCAAAGTAAAAAGAACATAAATTTAGTGTTTACACACAGTATGCAACCAAAAAGATACATTTTTTATCAAATATCTAAACCCAGGTCAAAAGGCATACACTTTAGTGGGTGCATAATCTGCAACCAAAAAGATACCCTATTTTATCATTCTAAAAACAAACCCAGGTCAAAAGGCATAGGCTTTAAACTTTAAAGTGTATGCATATACTGAAACCAAAAAGAAATCATTTTATCAATTTAAAAACAAACCCAGGTCAAAAAACATAAACTTTGGTGTGTATGCATATACTGCAACCAAAAATATACTTTCTTGGTCAATCTGAACACAAACCCATGTAAAATCATACATTTGTTGCAACTTTTAGAAGCAGGAGTACATGATGATACCTGGTGCAATATACCCGTAAGAACCAGCAATGGCGGACATACATTCTGAGGTGCCTGAATCCTGCAAGAACTTAGCAAGACCGAAATCGGCCACATGGGCTTCAAAATTAGAATCCAAAAGGATATTATTGGATTTCACATCGCGGTGGAGGATCAACGGTGAACAATCATGATGGAGATAGCAAAGTCCCTTTGCGGATTCAACAGCAATCTTGTATCTTGTATCCCAATACAAATGGCCACCCTTTTTCCCATGAAGCGTTTCTCCCAAGCTGCCATTAGGCATATACTCATAAACCAATAGATTTGTCTCGTGATTCGAACAGAATCCTAATAACCTCACAATATACCGGTGTCTAATCCTCCCTAGGGTTTGGATTTCAGCATTGAACCCGTGATCATGAGCTGAACCCCGGCTCATAACCGGTAACCTCTTGACAGCAACAAGCTCATTGTTTGGCATCACCCCTTTGTAAACAATCCCAGCCCCCCCTTTACCAATGATATTATCTTCCTTTAAACTATCAAGCACATTATCACAAGTAAAGTCTAATCTTTGAAAAGCCGTAAGCTTCCATGCTCGAGCCTCACTAGCTCGTTTTAAAGCCCGCGCCTTTATGATCGCTGCAACAGCAAACGCGATGGAGCACAGAAGCAGTCCAATAACAAGCAGAAGCTTCACCGAAGGAGAAAGTGACCCTTTCGAATGTCCTTGATGGGTGCCATTAGCAACACCATCTTTACATGGTCCTAAATATGGTCCACAGAGCTCAGGGTTCCCCAAAAATGATGTGTAATTGAAGTAACTAAACTGACCAGTGCCCGGAACCAAGCCCGAAAGATCATTATACGAAAAATCAACCGACGTCAAGCTCTGCATCGATGCAATATCAGCAGGAATGCTACCTATCAACTGATTATGTGACACATTCAAGTAATTCAGAATGTGCATATCTGTGATCTCAGTAGGAACCTCACCGGAGAGCTGGTTCCGGCTGAGGTCCACATATGTCAACAGCCGACACCGGCTGATATTCGGTGTGATTCTACCGGAGAAATTGTTCCGGCTGAAATCAATCTTTGACAGCTGCTGCAACTTCCCTATTTCAGCAGGAACTGAACCAGTAAACTGGTTACCATCAAGCAAAAGCTTTTGCAGACCGGAGAAGTTGCTAATGCTAGCCGGCAACAGGCCGGTGAGCCGGTTGTTCGACAAACTCAGCTGACCAAGACTAACCGAAACAGCATCCGTCACCGGAAACTCACCGGTGAGGAGATTGTCTTGAAGCTCAACCTGTGACAGTTGAGGCAAACTCAACAACCCTTTAGGAATCGAACCATTGAGGTAATTCTCCCCCATTCGGATTCGATTCAACGATCGACACTCACCAAGAGACACCGGAATCGATCCGAACAAGAAATTCCCCAATGTGATTAGGGTTTGAAGCTGATTTCCGGTGCACAAACTCGAAGGAAGTGACCCCGTTAATTTGTTCGAAGACAAATCAAGAATCTGCAACTTACCATTCTTCCCAAGATTTTGCGGAATACTTCCGGTGAAATTGTTCTCCCACAGCTGTAAAACTTCTAACTCCGGCAACTCTGCGATGAACTCCGGTATCGACCCGTGAAGTTTGTTGCGAAATAAGTTGAGTAACGTGAGGTTCTGCAGGCGTTTGAACGAATCGGGTATTTCTCCGGCGAACATATTGTTCGAAAGATCCATTGATTTCAAGCTTTTTAGGGCTCCGAGCTCTTTCGTTAAAGATCCTGTAAGCCCATTAACTTGTAAGAAAAGGGTATCGAGGTTTTGAAGTTTTCCGATTTCAGATGGAACTTCTCCGGTGAGCCCACAGTTAGCAGCATCAAAGCGAATAAGCTTTGATAGATTACCAATTTCCGGTGGTAACCCACCGGTGTAAATGTTATAGTACCCGAGGTACAGATGTTTAAGGTTCGTTATATTTCCGATCTCCGGCGGGATAGCTCCGGTGAGCTCGTTGCCGGAGACAGCAAGATACTCTAACGCAGCAAATTTACCGTACTCCACCGGAATCCCACCGGAGAAATAGTTTCCACCGAGGTGAAGATGAAGAAGATTGGGCATTTCCGACACCCCAACTGGCAAATCTCCGGTCAAATTGTTGTTGTAAAGATCAAGCACTTGCAGAAACTTCAAGTTCGTAAGCTCCGGTGGGAAGGTGTCACTGAACACGTTGTTTGAGAGGTTAAGAACACGAAGGCCGGAGATCAACGAAATCTCCGGCGGGATAGGTCCGGCGATGTTGTTAACAGCCACGGTGAAGTTAACAAGATTCCGGAGGCTTCCGACGTCGGGGGAAAGAGTTCCGGTGAGGTTGAATCCTGAAACATCTAAGGCGATCACCTGGCGTTTGAAGTCGCAGGTGACACCGGCCCATTTGCAGTGACTTGTAGAGAGGTTCCATGAGGATAGAGATGATTGTGGGTCGTCGGAAATGGCGGATTTTAAGGAAATTAGAGCTTTGTATTCCGGCAGGGTGGCGGTGGCGGCGGCGGAGGAAAAGGGTAGTGGTGGTAGGTGGAGGAGAAGGAGGAGGAGGAGACAAAAACCCATCTTGGGGACTCTGCAACTATTGGAATTGAAAATGGTGGTTCTTGATGAGTGAAGTGGAGAAGATGAAGAAGATGAAGAGTGGGGAAGATGAGTGGCAGAAGTGATGTACAAATGCTGCTGCATGATGTACATGTTGTTGAGGCGTACTCGTTCTGGATTACTTCTTTTTTAGTTACTAGGTTTCTTTTTTGCTCTTTGAAATTATTTTGTCTTTTCTTTTCGGTTTTGAAAATATTTATTGGTATTTATTATTTATGAAAATGAATAACAAAAGAACGGGGAGATTGTAAAAGATTGGGTTTTTATCGTTAAGATAGGAATATTAATTAGTAGTTTTCTGTTTGTGAGTAATAAAGAAGGGATGCAAGTAGAATGAATAATTTTATTATATATTTTTCTTTACTCCTCCACACCCATTCTATATAATATAAAAAACAAATATTCGTATGAAAAATCTACTGAACTCTTTTATTTGTATGGTAAACTGGGTGATTTTAGCTGGTTAATGCCTAATGGTATGCTTAATGTTAAAAGACTAGGTTTAGATTTTACAAAATTTAAGTTTTTATTTATTTATATTAAAAATCTATTGTTACTAAAGGAAACTTAAATTTGAACTTTAAAAAAATAATAAGGGGATTATACCTTTTTGAAACAATTGAAATTGTACATTTTTAAGGAAAGTAAAGTAATTATTTTGGGAAAAAGCAGAAATTGTTGAACTCGATAATTGGTGGCCCTTTTTATGGGTAAATCTTTTGGAAAGGTGCAAGTGGGGTTAATGAAAGGTTTTCTTGTATTCCTCTTTTTATGACACCTTTCCCATTCATTTTTCTTTTGCTAGAAAGAAATGGGCTAAACATATTTCTTATTTGTTCAATGTATCTCCTAAAAAGTTAAATCGAAGAATGTCTTTTTATTTCTTCGTGCCAAAATCATTTTTACTAATTTGACAACTTCAAACTTACAAGTAACATTTAGTTACAGGAATGATCCCTGTGATATGTTTGTATTTTAAAAACTTTATGAAATTATAAGTATAGTCTCATAAGGACTATTTCTATACGTAAAAATAGAGGGGTAGTTTAACAATAACCTTTTACTATTTTAGATTACCTGATTTTCTTTTTTTATTAAAATATTTCTGATGAATTTAATATTCCTTTTACATTTTGTATTAGTTAAATGTCATATAGTTAATGCTTCCATTTTATTTAATAAAATTGTAATGCCGATTATGGCAATCATCTATAGATAAACGTTTCTTTTATAATGTTGAAGAGAAGTATAATATAAAGATATTCTTAAAGTATATCTAAGCGTTTATTATCTGTTTTATTCTTTTTACTTTATTTTTGCGTTACGTAATATGTTAAAATTAACACTTTCATCCAAACTTATATAATATTAACTAGGTTTAATGACAAAGCCATGATGTTACAGTGAAACTCTCCTTTAAACATGAGTCTCATTTAAAACAGGTTAATATAAATCAACTCTGGTACAATTAGAAGTAAATTGAATAAGTTATAAATTTAGTTTTACAACTTTTCGTTCGCAAATAGAAAATAAGTTTCTTTAACGAATTTGCATAACATTACGTAGGCCCAATAAGCATGCAAGTAGTGTGGGGGTGTGACCAGTGAACAAGCTACATCAATGATTTCACCTAATACCACTCTTCTAAAATGTTCCATTTTTGTACCCCTATGTTTGTTTTTAAACTATATAACAGATAAAGGAAACATTATAGCTACCAAAAGAGAGTTCAATATTTTATCAATAGAAATAAGTGTTTTGTTGATAGCAATAATAGAATCACGAACATTAAAGGTATTAACACACAAAGAACAAAATAGAGTTTCGATAAACCTTTTAAGGAGACTCGGAGTCATCTCGATTTCCAAGTTTCTCTATTCTCTTTGAAAACAGAGGGTGATGTTCTCGGTTTAAATTTCTTAAACATCACCTGAATTTTTTTATTTATTTTTGTATTTCAGTCTCACCCGGTGAAATTTCACCGGGTTTCCCTCACGATTGTTGTCTTCACCATCAGGGCCGCCCCAATCTCTTAAGAGAGGGAAGCATTGTGCTTGAGGCCCCTAAAAATAAGGGTTCATTTAAAAAAAACATTGTAATACATGCAGCCCACCGTAGCCCAATCTCTATCATCTGAATATCTTCAACCCACCGCAGCTCATTCCCTGATTCTCCCATATACGGTTCGTCTTTTCTCGGTTAGGGTTCGTCAATCATCAACCGTTGCACAGATGGGCCATTTTCAAATCGACTCTTCGGTCCTCCACAAAACCACAATCGGAGCATCTCTTCAACTCCAATGGGCCTGCCGCTTGTTATTGCTAGCTGCAGCCTGCATATTGAAGGCGACCAAATCAACCGAATCAGTCAACCAGGTATACTCAAGTGAATCTCCGATCTCGGCTTCTCCTAATCTCTTTGAATCTCAAATCTCGGCTTGTCTTAATCTCATAATCAAAGGTCATCTACTCCTCTTTGAATCTCTGAAGCAGCTTCTTTTCAGAACTCAGAATCGAAGGTCCTCAAGTTCTCTTTGAGTCTCTTTGAATCTGTAATTGAAGACTTGAAAGATGAATATGTTGACTATTGTATGCATAGCTTATAACACTTAGCAGGTTAGTCTCTCACTCTCTTAAGTGATGAATTATGCTTAACTGCTTTGATAATTTGATTTGAATATTAGGTTAGAGGTTGATTTGATCTTGTATTAGTCTAAAATTGATTTGGTTTACATTGATCTTGATAATTATGTATTTTTGTTTAGGCTACCTTGATTAGGCTGCTCATTACTTTTGTTTAACACCTAATTTGATACTTTGTTTAGTCTGATTTGATAGTTATGTTTAAATGCTTCTTTGATACTTTTGATTAGGTTGCTTTGATTTGTATCATTTAAAGGCTGTTTTGTTTAGGTAATTAGGTTTAGAAGTTGATAAAATTATAACTCTGCCAATTATAAACATTTTAGTTTATTATTGTCGGTCCCAAGTCAGGATAAATGGGGAGAGTTTTAATATAAAAAAGTTTGAAAAGGGCCCTATTTTTTAAATTTGATTGGGACCTCAAAAAAACGTTTAGCCGACCCTGTTCACCATCAATAACAACTCTCCATATGGTACTCGTATTCTTTTTCATTTTCCTCCAATGGGAGGACCCCGTGTGACCTAAGATGTGTGAAAACATGATTTCTTTAATAATTCTTCAAGAGAACCCAACATACGTATTAGGAACTTGAAAATTAAATTTTACACTTAAGATTACTCCAAATATTTCACGTGATAAGAGAGAGTTCTAATTAGAAATTAAATTATAACTCTTTAAGGAAAAAAAACAAATCTTAACTCGAACAAGATAAAGATTACATAAAAATTAGACGGATCACGTTTTACTCCATTTTCTTCTTGATTTGCAAAAAACAGTTGAGACTTTATTGTAATAAAATCTTGTAAGTTGTAAGCTGTGTGATTTCTACTCTTTGAATCAACATTTTGATACCAAATGAGTCAGGAAAAAAATTGTATATATTTTAAAAGGATAATTGCATATATGCTTTTGTAAACCTTGTTAATTTCATATTTATCAAACTCAAAATCAAAATGGCATATATTCCCTTCCTTAATCTACTTTATTGCGTACTACGTTAGTTCTCCGTGTATTACACCGATTGAATAAATAAAATATAAATAATTAATAATAAAAATTTATGAATTATAAAACCATGTTTGAATATAAAATATGATAAAATATGAATAATTAAACTTTTGTTTTATACAACAATTAAGGTTTTTAAATATTTTGTTTTAAAAAAATGAATTTTCTTTAAAAAACTCATTGTATTCTGTAATTTATAAAACTTTTATTTTTAAAAATTGTGTTTTAGTTAAAAAATAGGTTTTTATTTATTAAATTATATTTTTTTAATTTGAAAATAATATGAGTAATATTATTAGTATTCAATTTTATTATTAAGAGTAAATTACTATTTGCATCCCTGACTTTTGTCCATTTTAACCGTTTGCATCCCTATAGTTTCAAAACCTTGAATCGCCCCCTATACTTTTAATTTTTTCCTTGTTTGCATCCCTGTGGTTGACGCCGTTAATGTGGATAATTAAATACGCATCTGTTTCTCTCTCCTGCAGGGACATTTTGGTGATTTTGATCACCGCCACCACCACCACCAACAACAATGGTGCTCCCCAAATCATCAACAAATCAACCGTCTTTCCCACAACCAAATCCACCCTACCCGACCTCCAACTCTCCACCTCCGACATCCCCATGTTATCTTGCCACTACATCCAAAAAGGCAATCGTTTTCTCCGCCCATCGTCTCCGGCGACCACCATCTCCGACCTGTTATCTCTTCTTCGAGAAGGTCTGTTAAAGGATCTAACCCACTTCCCCCCTCTCACCGAAAGACTCACTACTGACGACAATGGCTACGTCTACATCACCTGCAATGACGCCAGAGCTCAATTCATTCACGCGATTGCTACCCACATCATTGTTGATAACGTTTTGTCACCGACCCATGTGCCCAATTTCGTCAAGGGGTTTTTTTTGCGATCGACAGAATGGTGAGCTACAACGGCTATTTCAACCCCTTGTTGGCCGTTCAGGTGACGGAGCTTGAAGATGGTGTGTTCATCGGGTTTTCTATTAATCACACGGTGGTTGATGGGACGTCCTTGTGGAATTTCATCAATGTGTTTGCGGAGGTTTGTATAGGCGCCAAATTGGTCTCCAAACCACCGGCTTTGCGCCGTGACTCGGTGTTTATCTCGCCGGCGGTCCTCAATCTCCCCGTCGGAGGACCCAAAGTCACGTTCGATGAATTCACACCGTTGACAAAAAAAGTCTTCAGCTTCAGTAGAGAATCAATTCTCAAATTGAAAGAAACCACCAACAATCAGAGACGATTGAATTGCATCTCCGGTGAAGTATTGGGGAAACAGAACAATGATCCCATCAAACTCTCCGACGAAACCGTGACGTTACTTATCGAAAATTGGATCCCAAACGTCGTCGTACCCAAGACCAAACAGTCACCGGAGATTTCATCGTTCAGTAGCTGTGTGCGTTGTCATGGAGGGCGGTGACACGTGCAAGAAAGTTCCTAAATTCGAAAACGACGACGTTTCGAATGGCGGTGAACTATCGTCACCGTCTTGAACCAAAGCTCGAAGATTATTATTTCGGTAACGCAATTCAGAGTATTCTGAAAACACCATAAAGAAACCCTTACTAGAAAGAAGGGGGAAAGAAGAAATGACCAAAATGTCCCTGCAAGAGAGAGAAACAGATGCGCATTTAACTGTCCACATTAACGGCGTTAGCCACAGGGATGCAAACAAGGAAAAAAATTATAAGTATAGGGGGCGATTCAAGGATTTGAAACTATAAGGATGCAAACGGTTAAAATGGACAAAAGTCAGGTATGCAAATGGTAATTTACTCTATTATTAATAATAGAATGAAATAAGAAAATTAGTATGATAAGACTTAGAATTTTGTCATGTATCTTAATTTTCTTAACTATAGATAGATAGATAGATAGACAGTCAGACAGACAGATAGATAGTCTAGACACCCATTTATTAAATGGATTATAGTTAATAATAATCACGAAGAGTTAGTATGATATTTTAATATAAGATATCATTAAAATTATATATACGTAATAGTTCAAGAAATAAAATAATCATACTATTTTTCTTAACTCTTTTCTCTAAATAGTTTTATTATTAAACATTTATTTTAAGATTTTTTATTAAAAATTTATTTTTATAAAATTCTTGTTTATTAAAAATTATAGTTTATAATTATTCTAGTTGTTTTAGTAAGACTGCTATTAGAAAATTTCGTATTTTTATAATTATTTTAGAAAATGACCGATTTAAAATATATTTTATTTCAAAAAGGTTTAGTGGTTTTAGAAAACTTTATATTATATAAAAATTTTGTTTTTTATTATTTATATTTTAATAAAAGACGTGATTTTTAATTTCCTTAATAAAATATATTTTAAAAGGAAAATTAGATTTTAATAATTCAAACTATTAACTATTGCCCAATATTAATCCCAACTAACAGTTTGAATTGTACTAATCCCAACTTTTGATTTTGTTACCAATAACCGTCCCAGGCTAATTGTTCGTTTACTCTGTTAGTTTTATGACATGACACGTGACGTTGCTCGCGATGTGATATATAACATAACGTATTAAATAGTTAAAATAAAAAATACAAATATATCATTTAATTTTTTCGTATCTTTGTCTTTAAACTACTCAATCAGCAACAAAAGCGTTACGTTGAATAACATTAAAAATGATCTTTTATAATAAAATGAGTAATATATTTAAATTTCTAATTATTTCTATGTTATAATTCACGTCAGGATCCACAACACATAATACGTCATAAAAAACTAACGGAGTCGACAAAAAGTTAAACTGGAACTATTATTATTAACAAAATCGAAAGTCGGAATTATTACTAGTCAACTGTTAGTTGAGATTAATATTGACCAATAGTTAATAGTTTGGATTATTAAAATCTAATTTTCCTTTTTAAAATGATAGTTTGATTTTGAAAAATCTAAATAAAAGAGAGAAATTAATTGATTTTTAATAAGAGAGAGAAATTAGTTTGAATGTTTAAATTACCATAATAATCTTTTGGAGGGAAAATAATGTGAAGATATTTAAAAAAATGCCAAATGATAAAAAAATAAGTTAAAAGAATGACAAGTGATAAAAAAATTTCTTTATTAGTTACAATAGATGTACCCAACTTAAAACTAAAATAGTATATAGTCCCTTCTTTAATGAAAAAAATATCAGATTTACTCATTTTGACTTTTTATTAAGGCGCCAGCTAATTACACGCCCTGTCAGGTGATACCCGGACGCCCTTTGACTTTTTTCACGGCCCGTGAAGGGCCTCACGGGCCGTAAGGGGCCCGAAATTTAATTTTCACAACTACATCTTCTAACGGCCCGTGTCGGAGCAAACGGGCCGTAAACGTCAGTTCACACGGCCCGTGAACTATCTCCATAACGGGCCGTAAGATCCTTCACGGGCCGTACTTGTCCTTCTGAGAATTTACTTTTCTCGTTTTGCGTGCACTTTTAAATTTTATAATTATGTGACGCGACGTATTATTCCTTGATTCGATTTAAGATTCTATATAAACCGTTATATATATGACTTGTTA
>BJCO01001803.1:0-14473 GCA_018326465.1 Flaveria floridana
AGATTCTCATTATATTGATTAAACATTACATATGTGTTACAAGAAGAAGTTCTATCACATTTAAGCTCACTAGACTAGAACTGGGGACATGTGTACCAACATGTTCTCTCTTTTTGTGCTCTTATGATGGTTTGTTTCCGCTGCCATATGTTGTTTCTAGTCTGTGACGTCCCACCCTATCTGGGCCCAGGGTGTGACAATAATGGTTGTAAAACATTTTTACATGCAGTTTCAGCCCCAAAAACTTTTAAAACATAAAACTAGGGTCTAGAACTCACCTAAAGCAGTCTTCATGTAAAAATCCACCAAACTTGAAGGTATCAAGAGTTCAAACACCTAAAACACACCAAAATAAACAACCAAGCACATAGAACACATAAAAATCGGTTTCATGGTCAAACATCCGGCAAAACTGAGCCAATTATAGAAAGAATTCTTACCAAGAGCAAAACACACCTCTTCTTCCTTAAACAACCGAGAGAAAAATTCTGCTTCTCTCTTTTTCTTCTTTTGGTCAAAAAGCAGATGTGAAAAGGTGTTATGGGCGGCCATACTCAAAAGTAGTAATAAAATATTGAGTTTTGTACTTTTTACACTTAGCCCTCTTCCACTTTTACTCATTTTCCTTTCTTGCAAGATACTTTCTTTTCCTTTCTTATTGTTTTTCTCTTCTTTTATTTCTGACAAAGTTTAGGGTGTAACAAGTCCCCGAAAGCTGTCACTCTTCGAGCAATCATGGGTAATGTTATCTCATTTCCTCCTCAGTCTCCCACGAAGACTCAGAACCCCTTTAGTGTTTCCACTGCACACGCACAAGTGGAACCAGTTTATTTCTCAATCTCTTTTCCTTACGATCGATGATTGCCACTGGTTGATCCATATAACTGAGCCGTTCATTCACCTCGATATCCTCTAGTGGTACAGTCATGTCTTCATCAGCTAAGCACTTTCGCAGATGAGATACATGGAATGTCAGATGAATTCCACTTAACTCAAAAGGCGGTTCTAATTGATAGGCCACCTCTCCTACTCGTGTGATAATTCGTAAAGGCCTTATGTACCTCGGGCTCTGCTTGCCCCTTTTCCTGAACCGGATGATCCCCTTCCAGGGTGAGACCTTCAACATGACTCTATCACCCATGTTGAATTCAATCGGTCTTCGCCTTTTATCGGCATACGACTTTTGTCTATCCTTTGCCGCCTTCATAAAGGATTTGATCTTTTCTAACTTCTCCGTCATAGCCTCGATCACCTTCACCCTTCCCAACTCTTTCTGCCTGATGTCACCCCAACATACAGGTGTCCTACACCTTCTACCGTATAGCATCTTATATGGTGGCATGATAACTGTTGTTGTATGATAATTCCGCTAACGGTAAGTTATCGTCCCAACTTCCTCCAATGTCGATCACGCATGCTCGGAGCATATCCTCGAGCGTCTGAATTGTCCTCTCAGACTGACCATCTGTCTGGGGATGGTAAGTCGTGCTAATATGTAGCCTCGTCCCCATCGCATCATGGAATCTTTTCTAAAACTTTGATGTGAACCGGGTGTCATGGTCCGACACGATAGACACCGGCACACCATAAAGAGCAACTATCTGCTTGATGAACAGATCTGCCAGCCTCTCAGATGAGTTTGTCTCGCAGATCGGTAGGAAGCAAGCACTCTTTGTTAGACGATCAATTATCACCCAAACCGTATCATACCCCCTCGTCGTACGAGGTAGCTTCGTTATGAAGTCCATGTACTCCCACTTCCACTCGGGTATATCCAATGGTTAGATCTTCCCATATGGCTTCTGATGCTCTGCCTTCACTAGCAAGCAAGTAACGCACTTGTTCACATACTCCACTACATTGCGCTTCATTCGTAATCTTTCTTCATGTCTTGATACATCTTGGTAGCACCAGGATGAATGGAGTATCGAGTCTTATGAGCTTCATCCATGATTCACCCCCGTAGGTCTCCGTGACAAGGGATCCACATCCGTCCATTTCGGGTTCTAACACCGACAGTGTTCTCACCCAATTTTGCGACTAGGCCCTTCATTTGTTCAGAATTAATCTGATCCTATTTAAGCGCTTCGTTATGAAATTCCTTGACCTGTTTCATCACATCATTAGTCATTACTAACTGATAGGCCTTCACCCGAATCGGCTCGGTCTCTCCTTTCGGCTAAGTGCATCGGCTACTACGTTGGCCTTACCTGGATGATAATAGATCTAACAATCATAATCCTTGATGAGCTCCAACCATCTCCTTTGCCTCATGTTGAGGTCCTTCTGCTTGAAGAAGTACTTTAGGCTTTTGTAGTCGGTGAAGATGGTGTAATTCATCCTGTATAAGTAGTGCCGCTAAATCTTTAACGCGAATACCACAGCTGTTAGCTCCAAATCATGGGTGGGATAATTGACCTCGTGGGTTTTCAACTGTCGGGATGCGTAGACTATTACTTTCCCTCGTTGCATCAACACGCAACCCAATCCCGAATAGGAAGCATTCGAATAGACCACCAAACCTTCAGGTAACGTCAAGACAGGAGCTTGAGTCAATCTCGTCTTCAGCTCCTCAAAAGCATTCTCTTACACTTGACCCCATATGAATTTTAAATCTTTACAGGTCAGCTTAGTCAATGGAGAAGCTATCTTGGAGAAGTCTTGGATGAATCTCCTGTAATAACCCGCCAAACCCAAGAAACTAAGGATCTTAGATGGCGTCTTTGGAGATTTCCATTGCATCACTGCTTCCACCTTCGTTGGGCTCACCATGATCCCTTCAGGATTAACAACATGACCCAAAAACTGAACCTCACGTAACCAGAACACACATTTGGAGAACTTGGCATACAGTTTCTCCCTTCTAAGTGTCTCCAGTACCTCCCCAATGTGATTGGCATGATCCTCTTCACTCTTTGAATACATCAGGATATCATCGATGAACACAATCACTGATTTATCCAACATACGGCCGACACACCCGATTCATCAAGTCCATAAAGGCAGCTGGCGCATTAGTTAGACCAAAAGACATAACCAGAAACTCATAATGTCTAAAACGCATATGAAAAGATGTCTTAGGGATATCTTGCTCCTTAACCTTCAACTGATGGTAACCAGATCGGAGATCTATCCTTGAGAACCAGCTGGCACCTTGCAGCTGATCAAACAAGTCGTCAATTCTCGATAGGGGATATTGGTTCTTCACTATCAACTTGTTCAATTCATGATAGTCGATGCACCTCCGCATACTATCGTCCTTCTTCTTTACAAATAAGACCGGAGCACCCCATGGAGAGATGCTTGGTCGAATAAATCCCTTATCTAATAGCTCTTGTAACTGAGCCATCAGTTCCTTCATTTCAAACAGAGCTAGATGATATTGTGCCTTGGAAACAGGTTGTCACTAGGTATCAGATCAATCTGTAACTCGATCTCACGATCCGGTGGCACACCTGGTAAGTCCTCTAGGAACACATCTAGAAAGTCACACACAACAGGTACAGCAGATAATTATGGTACTGGCATGTTCACATCCTTTACGTAAGCCAGGTAGACATTACATCCATGTTTCATGCATTTCTCTGCCACCGCCATCGAAATCACCTTCGGAACCGCAGTGACGCGATCACCGTAGACCGTCACCGAACTTCTATCGGGCGTGATTAATCGAATCATCTTCTTGCGACACACGATATTTGCCTCCTAGGCTGCTAACCAATCCATTCCTAGTACTATATCAAATCTGCCTAGGGGCATCACCAATAGTTTAGCATAGAACCTATGGCCTTCTAGTTCTATGTCACAGTCTTCTATCATATCAAAAATTCTGGTAGACTTACCGATAGCAGTTTCTACATCAAATGGCTCATGAATACTTCTACTACTAATAGCCAACTTAACACAGAAAGCAGTAGGAATGAAACTCCTATTAGCACTAGAATCAAATAATACAGAGGCACAAATTTGGTTTACTAGAAACATACCTGACACGACATCAGGGTCTACCCTGGCCTCCTCCCGGGTCATCATGAATGCTCTAGCAGTTGCCCTTTCCTCTCCTTCTTCCGTCCTCTTATTCACCCCAAAACTCTCGGCCCTTGGGTTCTTGCACTCCTGACTCAAGTGACTTTTTCACCATAGTTATAGCACCTCGCCACCCTACAGTTCTTAGCCATATGACCAGGCTTCCCACACTTGAAAAAAACATTTAACCCCAACCTGCACTCAGCGTTATGCTCCTTCCCACACTTAACGCACCTCTTTACCCCCCGAACTTGCTGAAATCACCCGTCGATCATCGACCCTTTCCTTCTTTGTTGTTTAGGGTGAAACCACCACGCCTAAACCATTTCCCGCTCCAGTTCCTATCACCACCACCCATCTTCTTCACCTCAACCACCGACACCTCTCTTTTTTCGTATAACCTCCCAGCCAGATCCACTGCCGACCTAAAAGTGCTTAACAATCAAATCCCTATGGATATCAGCCGGTAGTCCCTGCATATACTTCTTAATCTCCCTTGACACCGGCGTAACCTGATGCGACACCAACCTCGCCATTTTGTTGAACTTGATGGTGTATTGTTGGTGGGTCATGGTTCTCGCCTCAAGCCGTTGGAACTCCCTCTCTATCTTATTTAGTTCCCTATGAGGATAGAATTTCTCAATCACCATCTTCTTTAACTCTCCCCATCTCATCCTCTCGATAGCCTGGCTACCCTCAGCTTGGATAATATTGTCCTATCAACACAAAGCCTAGTCAATGAATGAGTGTATGGAAAACTTAACCTTCTGGTCCTCCCTGCACTCACTAATCTCTAACACTGCCTCTATCTCTCTTACCCAACGGTGAGAAGTGGCAACTGCCATTCCTATCAAACGTTGGGGGCTTGCATCGTTGAAATGTCCTATAGTTAGAACCCCGCACAGTTCCTACACAACTTCTTCCTCCTCCTCCTCACTCGAGACAACCGTCTCAGTCTCCGGTTGTTCTCTTTCTCCTCTCTCAGCGGTCTTCCACTTTTCCTTCTTTCCTTTCTTTTTGTCCTCTCTCACAGCCTTAATCACTTCAGTCACCACAGATGACAGAATCATCTGCATGACTTGATGAACTTCCTCAACGACTAACACCTTCACCGAGGCCCTCAAGTTCACACTCTCATCACCACCTTCCTGGTGATGGATCTCGTGCTCCTCACATGCTGTTTCAGCAGCCCTAGTCCTGTTCATTATGACACGTGGTCCAGCACCGCGTCGACCACGTACTCTACCTTGTGAGGCCTTTGATGATCTACCATTGGCCATCTCTAAATGCTATAAGATTCAAACACCAACATGGTCATTCCAGGTAATAGCTCAGATAATGTCAAGTATAGTAAGTCCTTAATTACAGTGGTCAGTTGTGATTAGCCACTTAGTTTACTCTTTATTCCCCAAGCAATTCCTATCCTGACTACATCAGTGTCTAAATCTACTAATAGCACATACTTCAAATTGCACACGCACATAATACCGATTAACATTAACAAAAAGAAATACCTGATGGCACGTAGCTACTTAGGCTGGCATCCCTCCATTCGTCCCATTCTCAGTTTAAGTTTTTGAAAATATTTACCCATTTCTCTTAAACTTTGGATCTGATATTAACCTGTAATGCCCCGTTACCAAAGACCTCACAGTTGGACAATCATAGCATTATTATATAAAACAATACATATTTCATAAAATGTTGCAGCGAAATTACGTTAACAAAAACATTCATTTCATTAACAATTACTATTGTTAAGCAATACAACATCATTTCCTAAGTTACAAAAGGATCTTTTAATTGCATTACAAAGCAACAATATCATTAAACAAGAATAGATGCCAGTCTAGCCACGACAAGTAGCCTTCCCCGTGTGCCATCCTTAGCAATAATCACCTGCCAACTGAAAATGCATAAAAGTCAGCGTTGTTAAGTGAGCTCTAGGTTTAAAAGTATTAAAATACCTTGTATGATTTATATACGAAAATATCCTTGTTAAATAAAATACATTTCTTTCGTATGTGAGCACACATCATACGTACATCTAGATAATATTCAATATTATCATTATTGTCTTCCTCATTCTTTTTTTCATTAGTATCTTTCATCATCGTACACATTCGTACATTTTGTACTTTTTCATTATCTTTCACTTTCATCCAGACCAATGTGTAATACCCCGAACATTATGCACGAAGCTGATACTGGGCCGAAGTCTATAAATAGACCCCTAACATTTTGCACGAAGCGAGACCCAGTACCTAGGGCATGCCACAAGGGTCCCGTCAATCTCAATGATTAACCCTGTATCCTTCGGGTTAGCTAAACCGCACACAGTTGAGCTAACAACAACATGGTTGTGCACTTCCATTCAATTTGCTTGCAAGCCATTCATTCGTCCATTACGTCCCACTTTTCATCTTTGTTATCTTTCACTTCATTACGTAATATTTTAAGTTCATTCATACATACATCATACCACGTAAAGTCATGACATAATACATAATGTATATTATAACATAATATATACGTTGTGAAAACCGTTAAAAGATAACACATCATACACACATACACATCATAACCTTCATCACATCATCATGCATGCATAGACCATCATATCATAACATAGCCTATCCCACCCTTCTACATCTTAAAACCCCTAAAAAACCCTAAGTCCAAAATAAGGCACATGGAACATTTCAGGCGCATGAGCATAAAATTTTCTAAGTAAAACAGTCTAGGCGCATTAGCACTATGCAGGCGCATGAGCCCTGCTTAGGCGCATTTCCATTATGCAGGCGCATTAGCCCTGCTTAGGCGTATCAACACTTAGGCACATGAGCAACCCCGGGCGCAGGGCACTATTTAGGCGTATGACCTACACTTAGGCGTTTGGGCATAAATTTTGGGTGCATGAGGTACTGTGTAGGCGCAAGAGCTGGTACTTAGTATATTTTGGCTAGTATTCTAGGCGCATGGATACTATTTGGTCATATGAGATGCACTTAAGTTTTCTAAGTCAAATATCAGGCGCATGGACCCTGTTTGGGTGCATGGCCAACCATTTAGCATGTTTCTATGTTATTCTCAGTCCCAATCTACTTTCAATCATACTTACATCATAAATATAGCATTCTAAACATCAATAACAACTTTACAACCCTAAATCATAAGCATTCATATATACATATATTCAGTTAATATACATAATGGTTGTAAAACATTTTTACATGCATTTTCAGCCCTAAAAACTTTTAAAACATAAAACCAGGGTCTAGAACTCACCTAAAGCAGTCTTCAAGAAAAACACGACCAAACTTGAAGGTATCAAGAGTTCAAACACCTAAAACACACCAAAATAAACAACCAAGTGCATAAAACACATAAAAATCGGTTTCATGGTCAAACATCCGATAAAACCGAGCCAATTATACAAAGAATTACTTATCAAGAGCAAAACACACCTCTTCTTCCTTAAACAACCGAGAGAAAATTTCTGCTTCTTTCTTCTTCTTCTTTTGGTCAAAAGGCAGATATGAAAAGGTGTTATGGGCAGCCATACTCAAAAGTATTGACAAAATATTGAGTTTTGTACTTTTTACACTTAGCCCCCTTCCACTTTTACTCATTTTCCTTTCTTGCAAGATACTTTCTTTTCCTTTCTTATTGTTTTTCTCTTCTTTTATTTCTGAAAAAATTTCAGATGTTACACTTCTACTTCTTAGAATTCTGGCTCATAATAATAGTCCACCAATTGTTCTTCAACATCTTCCTCCTCATTAAGTTGAGCTCTACATTTTTCTTTTCACCTCCTGCTCTATCCTCCCTGATCACTTCATTTCTAGTATGATCAGTATCTATATCCAGTCCTAAATCAATGAATCCAGCCTCTATCACCTCATCAATATTTCCTCCAACGCCTCCTTCATCACTTACTCTCATATCACGATTTCCACCATGTTACTCAGCTTCAACCGTTTTAACACCAACATCACCTCCACCAGCTCTAGATCCACCAACACCACTACCACCGGCTCCTGATCCACAAACACCACTACCACCAGCTCCAGAGGACTTGTGAATTAATGTATAGTGAGATATGTGGTCATATCCTGAATCTCCTAATCAGTTGGAACATCAGCAACACTATCTCTTCTCCTCAACTCGCTCACTTCCTCCAGCAATCTCCTAATCAAACCTTTCCGACTTAGCATCATCTTTTTCATTTCATCCATCTCCTTTTCCCTTTACTTCTCTCTCAATGGAGTTTATCAGTTTAGTCTTGATCATACTTAGTTCAATTGATAAAGATGTGTTAACATTGGTAATTACATCCTCATCAAGTTCTAATCTTATGTCCCTCCTTGGTCTCCTAGCTTTTACTACAGGCCTAGTCTCAGGAATTATTGGCTGCTTGCTTTTACTTCTCCTTTCCCATGCAGGAGAATCAGTTCTAACATGGGAAGATGATCTCTCTCCACCCTTTTTCTTCATTTTCTTTTTCATCTCTTCCTCCTTTTCATCCAACTGCTCCTCAAACGTCATCTCAGTCTCTTTTGTGCATTTCTTCCTCTTTTTTATCTCCACAGCATTTCCTCCACTTGCTCCTGCTCTCTGTTCCTACAAAGGGATCAGGGTCTTGATGTAGTTCCATCTCTCCTCAATATACATATTCTCTAGCAAGTATGTAATTTTTATAGAAAATATTGCCTTGAGGTGGCACAATCAGCAAATATCCTCAGGTTCATAGGGGTCAACTTCAGCTCATCTCCAAGCTTCGGCAAGTTGGGCTTCAAGTAATCAAGAATGATGTGAATGAATCTTGGGTAAAAAAGCCACTTATCCTTCTTTAGATCCATGATTTTTTCCAGTAGATACTCCTGAATAATCTGAGCAATGTTTGCCTTATCTCCTTTACAAAATATGATCATGGCTGTGGATCATTTCATATTCAGCCCATAAGATCCACCTTTTCTATGATCTAAGCAACTGATGAATACATGTGCAATGAACCTTCATTCCTTCGATAGATACGTCTTCTTAATCCCCCTTCTTTTCCCTAAATCGGTTCTCTTGTATCCTATCACTTTGAAAGTTGTAATAACCACAGAATCAGATATCTCTACATGCTCACCCATATCACCTTCCAGCCTCAAACCCTTAGCCACAATCTCAACTGAGATCTCAATCAGCTTCCCGTGAATAGACGCTTTGATGATCTTTTCTTTGGCATCATTAGCAGTTCTCCAAAAATATCTAATCTGTCTCTTATCTATAACATAAGAGTGAGAGATAGCATAGTGAATGTGAGACCTCTTCAACCTGGAGATAGCGTATAAAAAACTAGTGGTCTTTAGATATCTGTCATTTAGATATGCTACCACGTTTGATCTCGAATCAAACTTCAAGCTTCCCATAGGATCTGTAGGTGAATCCGAGAGTTTCTTAGTTCAATAGTATTAACTAAACACTTAATAATTATTAAAATAAAAGGGATAAATTAAAATTTTAAAATTTAAAATAAAAAATAAAAAAATAAATTGAAAATTGCAATTAGTTTCGCAACCAGTTTCGCATTGACAAACTATAGTTTCACATTGAGAAACTACAGTTTCTCAGAAGGTATGAAACCATAGTTTCACACAAGGCAGGTGAGACTGTTTGGCGAAAGTATAATTGAGAAACTTTATTTTTGCATTGAGAAACTATAGTTTCACATTGAGAAACTATAGTTTCATATTAAGAAAATATAGTATCAAAACTGTTCAGTGCACACGGGCAGCATGACTTGACAGTTTCGCTTAGATCAGTGAACTTTCGTTTAGTTTCACACGAAGAGACCTTAGTTTCGCACAATGATTGTACGAAACCCAAAAGTCGCAGATCAAGTTTTTGTCTCAAAAACCATTCAAAACACATGTCCACGGTTCAAAATGGATTAATAAATGATATTTACCGATTGGAACAATGAATAATCAGTGCAAAGGTCGACTATGATTCCACAAGTAAATGACGTCGGTTAGGATTCAAAAACTAGGTTTATTTCGCATAAAGCGAAACAATAGACGAAACATGTATTTATACCACACAGATTAAAACTTGTGTCCGGATTTCGGTAGGAGTTTAGTTGTAGTTTCGGTACTAGTGTCGACCATAGTTTCACCCGAAAGTATTGAACTTTCGTTCAGAGATAAATGGACAGCAGCTTCGCTAGAGAAACTAATCAAACCGATGAACTTTCGATATAGATTCCTTGAGAGATCACAAGCACCAAAAATATTCTGATTGGGGTAGTTTCGCAGAGCAGTTTCGCACGGAGAACACTAGTTTCACACGATTAATCTGAAAACCCTCTTTTTGTGAAAAGTGCCAAAAAATCACCAAAACTCACTCATAATACAATCAAATTAGAATTTGATGATTTCCAAAGTTTCCTAAACATACACCACACCTTTTTTAATCAGTTTCCATAGATAACAAATGTAAAACAGATCCAAAAGGATTGAAAAGATGAATATGTCAAAAATTAACCAAAAACACAAACAATCAAGAGCACAACGGCTCTAATACCATATTGTTGGTCCAAATGATCATTTAAACATGCTTTTGATGAAGTTTCAACACCAGAATCCTTAAGTTATCACTAATTCCAATAACTTGGGACTAAGAAATGATACAAGAATGAACACAAATCAAGCAAAACCCATTTGAAACAAGATTTTGATAAGATGATTAAGAAAAATACTGAAAGATAACAATAATAAGCTCCATGCGATACACAATGAACTCAAAATAGTAGTATTTCATTAATGTTCCAAGAGTTACAAATGATCAACAAACAAACATATTTATACAGGATCTAGTTTCGCATATAGTTTCACATGGTGCGAAACTGTCAAGCTTTGTGATCATGTGAAACTATCGAATGAAACTACAGCTTCGCATGTAGTTTTGCATGTCACAGAATACAAAACTTACAAAACTAAACTAGATCCTATTACAATAATAACTAAGGTATAACTAAGCTATAACTAATGACAAGGTGAATGCCACCTTATACTTGATTATCAACACATCAACACAGAGTGCATGAAAATGCACCATATGAGCAAGGGATCATGGCTTTTCCTCGATAGGTCACCTTTTAAGCGAGGGATTATGGATTTTCCTTACTAGGTGGGCGAGGAACGGACACTTGACATGATTTTGTTGGTTATTTCTTTGGTAAATTTAATTTTTGAATGGTTATTTTCATAATTGTATTTGGTTAATAGGTTAATTTGGTAATTTTCCCTTTATTTTACATTAGTCTTGTGCACATGCATCATGCCTTAACCCATTAGTTTCCATTATAGATGATTTCATCATTAGAAAGTTTGCTCTATGAAGTTCAGGTTATTTAAATGTTTCATTTTCTTTGTATACTCATAATGTTCATGATGGCTATTGATAGTAATATTGTAGTCTATGAAGATTTCTATATATCATGTATGGATAGTATGTATATGTTGGTTTATAACTAGTGATTTTCTTTAAGTGTATTTATTATTATTTGGTATGGGTTAGGAAACCCATTTACCTTTGATGTGGGCTTTTTGGACTAGGTAGCCTAACAAGGCCTTATTTGTAGTCCATAACCCATATGTAAACCCATGGAAGCTCATGGATTTGCTTTTGGTTGCCCGGGTGAAAACTTACCATTGAGGTCACCCATCCCTAGATTACTGCCACCTAAGCACGTTTAACTATGCAATTCTTCTCTCATACACAGCCAATCCGCCCAAAACACGTTGATAATATTAAAGGCCAGACATTACTTATGAACCAGGAATCTGTCCTGTCCACGGCCGATGTGGGATTTACGTAGGGCGTCACAATTTTGTAACACCGGCTACTCATACCACCAATATTGTCCACTTTTCCCATTAGGAGCTCACAGATTTGCTTTTAGTTGCACGGGTGAAAACTTTCCACGGGGGTCACCCATCCTTGGATTGCCGCCACCTGAGCACGCTTAACTATGGAGTTCTCCCCTCATCCATAGCCAATACACCCAAAACACATTACTGATATTAGAGACCAGACATTATTTATAAATCAGTTTTCTCGTGTCCAAGGCCAACGTGAAATTTATGTAGGGTATCATACAATCATACCATGATGGTAGACTTGAACTATGTCATCTTCAGATAATACTCGTGTAGGAGGAAACACTTGTAAAAAGAGAAGGCTTGTTCCATTTCCCTTATTATTTGTTCTTTTAACAACTCTTGACTTTGATTTAATGTGTCTCCAAAGGCTAGTTCAACTAGTTTTTGTTGTAATTTGTATATAATTGAAGAAAATTCTGTACAAATCTGCAGGATCGGAGTTTGTCTCTCAATACAATATTTTCCTCACAAACTCACTACGTCTTACTCGTTTGATGATGCAGAATCTCTAACTAAGTTGATGATAATATACTAAGTTAATAAACATAAGATATAGTTTTTCAAGATACTTGTATATATTACTTCTCAACTCGGTGTTACAAGACCCTTACAAAAGCATGCCAAATGAGTTACAAAGAAAAATTGTATATACTTCTATCTACAGCTAGTTTTTCCTTAGAAAACCAGTTGGAACTTACATCTAAACAAATACTACATTTTTTAGAGGTAAGGTTTCTAAGATAAAGTACTATCCTAGATTAACTAGCCATGACATGTCCAGGACTTACCTTTTGTTACTAACTAAAGTTGATAACTGTACTAACTAAAAATTATAAATAGTGGAATAAAGTATGATCAACTACATGGGCGTGGAAAAATGCCATGTAGTATATCAGAGTTGGCAGCATGTGTCAGTCAGACCATACTTATGTCCACTAGCTCATAGTTTGTTCTTCTGAAGGTTAAATGGCTTCGAAAGAATAAGTTCTTCTAAAACCATTTATAATTCAGAAGAAATAACTTTTTCCGAGACTTCTACTTGTCTTCATGACTTTTGTTCTTCGGAAGACTTTGTCTTGAATCTTCTAAGTGTTTACTTCGGAAGGAGAACTACTTATTCTCGGAAGACTGAATTCTTCCTTTGGAAGTTCTTCATCTTTATGCTTCAGAAGATCTTTAACATAGCTTGGGAAGTGCATCTTTGTCTTTGAAACTCTTTGTTCAGTCGCACTCAAAATCTTCTAAGTGTAGTTTTGGTTGCACCAACCTCATTTGATCCAACAAACTCCCCCTAGGTTGATGCTACCAAAACTTCACTCCCTTTTCTTTCTAAAAACTTTCAGCACCAAGGAAAGGAGGTATTTGTCAGTCTCCTTGTTTTATCCTAAAGTGGTGCTGAGAAGCTTGTACAAGTCATTCGTAGAGAGGAGATCCAATATATTACTATGAATGACATGTACCCTTTGTTATGACCCTCTGAAGAGAGTTAGTCGATGGGAGTTATAGTCGAATTCCCATCTAACTATGGAATCTGAAGTAGGGCCTTGAATCATTTATAGGAATGAACTTCCTTTAAAGGTGGCACCTTCTCCTTCTTCCTTTCTTAACTTTAACTCCTCTTCAATTCTTGCTTTCTTGGTTAGCTCAGCAAGATGAAGGCTACTTAAGTGATTTCTAATATGAGCAGCTAATTAGAGTTGGAGGGATTGAAAAATGATTTTCTCTGCTAACTCAGTAATATCACATCTATTTGAGTGTAGTAGAGATGGTGTGTCAAGTCTGTTCACTTAACCATTCTTCCTTTCCACAGCAAAGTTGTGAGAATGTTCATAAACCTCCATTCGACAATTTTCTTCCTAGGAGTGAGGGGCATGGTTGGCAGTTTGTCCCCTTTTTTGGTGTCCAGTAGAGTCACCGATCTTGTTCTCAGTTTCTTTTCTTCTTCCTTGAGGGAGTCTGAGTTTGTAGCCAAGAGTTGAAGAGCTTGGTCCAGTGTTCCCCAGGGCAAATCAAGGAATGAATCTTTTGTAAGGTAACAGGTTGATCCATCACTGTATCTCAGTCTTATGGACTCTTCCTCATAAGAGATGTTGCTCAATGTTGTGCAGTTAATGAGTTTCCTCTTGATCTCCTTAAATTCCTCTAAGGTCAAAGGCTGAGATGGTTCAAAGGATGGCTTGGGTAATGGTTGAGTTTTAGGTTGTGTTTTGGGTTTTAGGTTGCACCAAGCATCTAGGCTGTGGTACGAGACACTGTCTCAGTTTCTCCTGAAGAATGGCTACACCAGAGGCACCATAGATAAAACATTGTTCATAAAGAAATCTGCGAAGGATATGTTGGTAGTACAAGTCTATGTCAATGACATCATATTTGGTTCTTCAAATGACCAAATATGCAAAGACTTTGAAAGCATCATGAAGAGGAAGTTTGAGATGAGTTCCATGGAAAGATGGATTTCTTCCTTGGAATTCAAGTGAAGCAGATGAATGAAGGGTTCTTCATCAATCAGTCTA
>BJCO01001804.1:0-12934 GCA_018326465.1 Flaveria floridana
TAATAATAATTATTATTATTATTATTATAATAATAATAATAATAATAATAATAATAATAATAATAATAATTATTATTATTATTATTATTATTATTAGTATTATTTTCATTAAACGTAACAGTTAACCGATTGTAATGTTTGTTAGAACCGTTATCTTAGGTTTTTTGACTAGTCAAACATATTAATTATTAAATATAAAATTATTATTAAGGTAGTCTCGTGTGAGCGTTGACCTTGTTTGACCGGGTGTCACAGTCTCCCCTTGTTTAAGAAATTTCGTCCTGAAATTTTTGTGTTGTTAAATCCGTGTCAGGTCCGGTTTTGAACAAGTGGGGATACTTTTGTTGCATTTGGTCTTGACGTTCCCATGTGAACTTAGGTCCTCTCTTGGAGTTCCACCTAACTTATTCAACTTAATCTGACTTCGCCTAAGCTTCTGAACTTTCCAATCTAATATTTCTATAGGTTCTTCTAAAAAATGAAGCTTATCGTCGATACGAACTTCGTCTGGTGGGATAACTAGGGATTTATCTAACATACATTTTCTCAAATTGGACACGTGGAACACATTGTGCACATTTCTAAGTTCACTTGGTAGATTAAGACTGTATGCCACTTTCCCAATTCGTTCAACAATTTCGAATGCTCCAATGAATCGAGGATTAAGTTTCCCACGTTTACCAAATCTCACAACACCCTTCTAAGGGGATACCTTCAGAAATACCCTGTCACCGACTTGGAAATCCAATGGCTTCCATCGAGTATCTGCATAACTCTTTTGTCAACTATTGGCTGCTTGAAGCCTTTTTCTAATCTGAATGATCTTGTCTGTCGTCTCTTGAATAATCTCTGGCCCTGTAAATTATCTTTCGTTGATATCTGCCCAACACAAAGGCGAATGACATTTCAGCTAATGGCAAATGAGTGTCCTAATTCCCCCCAAAATCAGTCACACATGATCTTAATAAATCTTCCAGTGTTTGAATGGTTCTTTCACTTTGGCCGTCCGTCTCTGAGTGATATCTCGTACTAATGTCTAACCGAGTACCCATGGCTTCATGTAAGGATTTCCAGAACCTTGAGGTGAATCGACTATCTCTGTCAGATATAATCAAGATTGGTACTCTGTGGAGAGATACCACCTCTTTAATGTATAAATCGGCCAACTTATTCATGCTATACGTCTCTTTCATGGGTAAGAAGTGTGCAGACTTCGTTAATTGATCAACTATTACCCAAATGGTGTCATGACCACTTGACATCTGGGGTAGTTTTGTCATAAAATCCATGGCAATACATTCTCACTTCCATTTTGGGATCTCAGGTTGTTGTAATAGTCCGGATGGTTTCTGGTATTCCGCCTTCACCTTGGAACAAGTCATACATTTGTTCACATATGAAGCTATATCTCCTTTCATGTTAGGCCACCAGTAGAATTCTTTTACATCATGGTACATTTTGTCAGATCCTATGAATTGAGTACCTCGACTTATGCACTTCATCTAGAATTTATTTGCGTAAGTCTTCGTACTTTGGAATCCATACTCGGTTTGCAAAATGAATCAAATTATTAGAGTCAGGTGTTAACCTTGATCATTCCTCGTAGACCCTCATTCTCTAAATTATCTTCCTTTAATGCTTCAAGTTGAGCGTCACGGATTTGAATAATAAGGTTTGAGTGTATGGTTAGTTCTAACGCACTTACTCGTAGAGGTTTCTCTCTTTCTTTTCTGCTGAGAGCGTCTACAACAGTGTTAACCTTGCCTGGGTGATATCTGATATTACAATCATAATCGTCTAATAATTCTACCCAACGACGTTATCTCATATTTAAATCCTTCTGATTAAAAATATGTTGTAGACATTTGTGATCGGTGTATACGATGTATTTGGTTCCATAGAGATAATGTCTCTAGATTTTAAAAGCGAAAACCACAGCTCTTAATTCTAGATCATGGGTAGTGTAATTATTTTCATGCACTTTTAATTGTCTTGATGCGTAGGCAATCACTTTATCTTTCTGCATTAATACACATCCAAGACCTGATAGGGAGGCATCACAATACATTATGAATCCATCAGTCCCATCAGGTAACGACAATATAGGTGCACTATATAACCTTTGTTTTAGCATTTGAAATGCTTCTTCTTGATTAACACCCCACTCAAATTTTCTATCTTTACGTGACAATAAGGTTAATGGTTGTGCTTTTTTGGAAAAGTTTTCAATAAATCTACGATAGATCCGGCTAACCCTAAAAATTGTCGCACTTCTGTCGGAGACTTGGGTGCTTCCTAATTCTTGATTGCTTCAGTCTTGGTCGGATCCACGTGGATACCCTTTTTGTTAATAATATGTCCGAGGAATCGGACTTCTCGAATCCAAAACTCACACTGGGAGAAGTTCAAGTATACTTTTCTTTCTTTAGAACGTTCAAAATGAGCCTAAGATGACGCTCATGTTCCTCCTTGGACTGTAAATATATTATAATATCGTTAATAAATACTATCACAAATTTGTCCAAGTAGGGTTTGCAGACCATATTCATGAGGTCCATGAATAGGGCAGGTGCGTTAGTCAGACCAAACGGCATCACCAGGAACTCATAATGACCATAACGCATTCTAAAGGCTGTCTTCAGAACATCTTCTTCTACTATCAGGAACTGATGGTAATCAGATCGCAAATCAATCTTTGAGTAGTAGCTGGATCCTTGCAGCAAATCAATTCTTGGTAATGGGTACCGATTCTTAATGGTAAGCTTATTTAATTCTCGGTAATCAATACACATTCTGAATGATCCGTCCTTCTTTTTAACAAATAGCACATGCGCTCCTCAAGGAGAAAAACTTGGCTGGATAAACCCTTTGTCTAATAACTCTTGTAGTTTTTTTGATAATTTTTGCATCTCAGAAGGTGCTAACCGACACGGCGATCGAGCTACAGGTGCAGATCCGGCCCTAGATCAATTCGAAATTTGATCTGCCTTTGTGGAGGTAAACCTGGTAAATCTTCAGGAAACACTTCTGGGTACTCTTGCACAATCGAAATGTCTTTAATCGTTCACTTTTCATTCTTTATGTCAATAGATTTTACTAGGAAGGCTGGATGTCCTTCACTCAAGTACTCACAAGCTTTCATGACATTAATTATTTTCAATGAAGGTATCCATTTATCTCCTTGAACGATTAAAACTTCACCATTAGAGGTTGGTAAACGAATAATCTTCTCAAAGCATACAACTGTAGCATGATTGAGAAAGCCAATCCATTCTAATGATAACATCAAAACTTCCAAGGTTTGCGGGTGACAGATCGATACTCAAAAGACGATCATTAAGTTGTATGGTGCAAATTTTGTTTACCTCACTAGATTCTATTTTCTTTTCATTAGCTAGTTCTATAATATATTTCTTTCTTAGCTTACAGGGTTTTATACCCAGTAATGGTTCAAACGCTTTTGACACGAAGCTCAAGTTAGCACTAGTGTCAAACAAAACGGTGGCATAACGATTATTAACAAGGAAAGTACCGTTAACAACTGATGGTTCTTGATGTGCCTCTCTAGCATTCATTTCAAAAGCTCTCCCTCTGGACTTCGATCAATTCAGCTTCGGACAGTCTTTCTTGAAATGTCCTACGACGCCACATTCAAAGCAAGCATGATCATTCCTCGTTGTTCTATTATTGGGTTTTGGTCGGTAATTCTGACCTAGGTGTCCAAACTTATGACAACGGTTACAAACTTTACATTCACCATTATGAAAATATCCACACTTATTACATTTCCCTTGAGATTCTTTGTTTATCCTGCTGTTGCCAGAAGTTGCAACATAAGGTCGCTCCGACCCTTGGCTGAAACCCTTCTTGTTATTCACCTGCATCTTGCAATTTCCAAACCACTTTCTTTTCCCGTCAAATTACCTTCTCTCCACCTTAACAGTCTCCCTTTCAACTTCCATTGATCCTTTTCCATAATTGTCCCTTTTAATCAAGATCAAGGAGTGTGCGAAAGTGATAGCACTCTGAATAGTGGTAGGGTTTGAGGCTGTAACATTGCTTCTTATTTGGGGTGCTAATCCCCAAATGTATCTGTCGATTCGAACATATTCAGGTATAACCATTCAAGGCACCAATCTGGCGAGATCGTTGAACCTAGAAGTGTAGGCTCGAATCTCAACACCTTTCATTATGAGGTTCCAGAATTCTGTTTCAATTTTTTGTAACTCATTTCGAGGGCAATACTCTTGAATCAACATTACCTTCAGCTGTTCGCAAGTGAGCTCATAAGCGTTTGCATTTCCCAAGAGTTGGCGTTGAGAGTTCCACCAAGTCAATGCTGCATCTTGGAAAGAACATGTTGCGTACTTGACTTTCTGATTATCAGAACAATTACTTATGGCTATAATAGTCTCTATTTTCTCAATCCATCGAACGATGTATAGTGGTCCTTCCGCACCAGTAAAAACTCCTGGATTGCATCCTGGAATGTCTTGTATGAATATCCTTGAAATTGTCCGCTTGATAAACTACCTGGGTTTCCGTTCATACCCGAACCATTGTTTACGCCAAAACCAGACCTATGTTTGAGCCGTTTCCCATTCTATTTTCTTGTACATTACCAGTGATTCCGTGTCCTCTTCCTGGTCGGCAGCTATGTTAGCATCGTGCTGTTCCAGAGCTGATTTGACAGGTTGGGCTATTAATTAGGCTAATTTTTCTGCAGTAGTTGGTAAATTGACGGTTTTACTTGACCACGTTATCCGTGTTCTAGGGGGCATGTTTTAATTCTGTTTTGGAAGGTAGGAAAAAAAGGGTTTGAATGGCATATGACGTTCTTATTATAATATATTCGATTTGTCCTTTTGATTTAAACACACACACACACACACACATATATATATATATATTAATATTTTCATATTTATAATTTATAATATCTTAATAGATACCAAGAAAAACATGTTGTTTGACCATACATCGATAACCATAGTTTATACATTAGATCAACCATCAAAAGATAATTAGTTTAACAGTCTACATAAGTTAACGAGTTTCTGTCTCAACCAAAATACTCAAGCGCCCCGACTTGTATCCATCATCTATCCTAAAAATAGAGTTCCACTAACGACACGCATCAGGTATGAAATCATCATCATGCAAATGGTGACCACTGCCATGGTAGTCTCCACTCGCTCTACCATCAAGATTGCATGCTGCTGGGCTGTCACCATCGCTGCCTCAGCTACATCAGCTCTTTGCTCTGCCAAGGTCAGTCGGTTCCTAGTCTCTGAGAGACTAGCCTCCAGATTTGACACTTGGAAGTGAATCTGGCTCAGAGCACTATCATCTAGCAACCTCTTTTCATCTATCGTCATTATCCACCCATCCAACGCCTGGCCCACTTCATCCTGAACCCTTAGTTTCTTCCTCATCCCAAGTAGCTCCTTCTCGTAGCGAATGCACTGAGCTATCAAGGTAGCCATCACACGCTCAATGAACTCGCCACCAATAGTAATCCCACGAGGAGTGGTAGATGACTCTCCCACCTCAAAGGTGGAAGGAATCCCATCTCTAGAGGCCCATCCTCGCATAGCTTCCATGATATATCCCCACTGCTCATCGAGCAGTGTGGCCCGTTTGGGCATAGGTGCTCCATCCACACAAGTATCATCATCACCACTCTCTTCGACTCTCTCTGCTTCCTTCGCTCATACACCAATCGAATCTTTAGTGGGTGCTACATGGGAGGGATAGGGGCAACGAGAGTCATTGTTGTCGGAGTCTCACTCTCCTGGGCCAAACCAACAGGCTCCTTAGTATCTCTCCCCTTATCATCTAGCTGATCATTGTTCTGAGCCTGACCCCCTTGCTCATCATCATCCTGAGCCTCAAGAATTGGCTCTAGAGCAACTACAATCGGTGTGGGATCCTCATCGTCGGACTCAGATATCCAACCATTTCCCGAGTACTCCATGCCCGAGTAAAAGGTAGCTGCAAATGAAGGCTGGCAAGGGTGATACCAGGGTATAGTGAATACAGATACTGATGGGCCCTCAGTACTGCTGCTGATGTCCAGCACCTCCACTATGTTCACTCGATTAGACATCTGCAGTAAAAATTTTACATATGTACTTATTTATCTAACATAATACACTATCTTATTCTAAATCAACAAATAAATAAAGTCTTAGTTGTAGCTACCTATGCCAACACTACGCTTCTACCTAGCGTAAAGCTCAAGATATAGAATTGTCTTTGGAGTCATGAAAATTTTTAAAGGTTATAGTCTAGATTTTTCTCGTTTTTACAAAATTTTTCTAGTTCGCTATGACCTTTGGCTCTGATACCAACTTCTATCACACCCAGAAAATCACAGCGGAAGGTTAAGTAACGTGGTGATAATGGAAGTTGAATTATTCCAATGATTATAGTGAAACGTTAACAATTAAACAGTTGACTACAAAGGGTCAGACCTTTATATGCTTTTAAGCAAGACATAGTGAAATTCAGGTTTATTCATAACCAAATTGTTCAGTCAAGGGAGAACTTTTATTTATTGAAATTTTACAACAGGTAATCAACTGACACGTTTAACCCTCCAAAGACTCATGCCGTTAACTCTAAAGATAGCTTACCTATAACCCTGAAAAGCATAAAAAATACTAGTCAACATAAAGTTGGTTAGCATTCTGGTTTTAAAACTTTATAAACAATAAGTTTTCAAAATTGATATGATGTAGCGAGATAATATACTAAATATAGACTAGTTAGGTACTATGATAACAATCAGGTCATAAGTCCATAATCAAGCCAAAAAACACATCGTTGCCCCACAACAGTCCAAACATATAAACTCCCTTGCCACATTTCCTGACCAGCGTGATTGGTCGCGAGAGCACGCCCTTCTAACCCCATAGATCTACCAATATAGTCTGTGGCCTCCCCGGGGTTACTGATTATGAGAGGATTTAAGGTTTAGTAGTCATACACTTATACTATTGACCAAAATTTATATCGTCATAAATATATTATCCTCCTTTTACCCATCATGTGCATAAAAGCAATTAATCATGCTTTTCCCCCAAAACAGTTTAAATAAACAATATTTAAAAATGGGGCCGAAGAACTCACCTTCATACGTGATAAAATAACCAATAAGTAATGTCTTGCACCGATCTATTAAGATCCTAAATGTGGAAGACTTAATTAACATTTGCAAAAGCACGTTTATGAGAATGTTTGTTCACCCAACTTATTCCTTTTTAAAATAAAACGTTTTTACGATTTATTACGTAGGGTTTTTAAAGAAACTGTTGATGCAGAGTTTATTATTTACTAACTATCTTCCTTAAAGTGATTAAGACATAATATATTTATCTTATTGACTAACTTCAACCTTCAATACATAACACTTAGTCAACTAAGTCTCTAACTTTCTTCATTATATGTTTACTTCTTATGAAAACTATTATATTTTCTAACCTAACTATTTATGCTGTGAAAACCCTAATTAAATATCTATCGGTTTCTAGTGATTTTACTCAAGACTTTCACCATAATTTTTTTGTATTTTTATTCCAAAATATCTTATTTCCTTTGTAGAATAATATAAAATTGTCAAAATATATTTAATAAATAGAATATATATATATATATATATTCTTTTGATAGAGTCGATACTATGTCATGGTTTTAATTTGTGAATTATATCGACCAGTTTTTAAAACAAATTAATTGTAAAGGTGAACCTAGAGGGTCGGGAAATCAAATCAACATAAAGATGAAGATCCGAAGCCACTCAAGAAGACAAGTACGCGATAACTAGGTTCTCACACGACAACTACTTGTCGCGCGAGAACATAGTATTCGCGCGAGAACTCTAGATTAGTATATATTTAGATTATTGTCCTTTGTAATTGTAAGCTGGTCATATTTTCCTGATTTCAGAATTCCTTGGAACACATATTGAATCAGAGAGAAATACTAAACCGAAGTTGTTTACGTTGTGTTTGTTATTCTTCACTTGTTCAATCTAACCCATAACATCTATATTCCGCGTATTCGTTAGGAGATCGATCACTGTATGGATCAACAAATAACAATGATCGATCTCATAACAAATACGCGGAATATAGACATTATGGATTAGATTGAACAAGTGAAGAATAAGAAACACAACATAAATAACTTTGGTATAGTATTGCTCTATGATTCAATAAGTGTTACAAGGAATTCTGAAATCAGGAAAAGTGACCAGCTTACAATTACAAAAGAAAAACTCTAAATATATACTAATCAAGAGTTCTCGCGTGAATAATATGTTCTCGCACGACAAATAATTGTCGCGTGTGAACCGAGTTATCGCGTGGTAACTTGTCTTCTTGAGTGGCTTAGGATCTTCATCTTTATGTTGATTTGATTTCTCGAGCCTCTATGTTCAACCCCTACAATCTCCCCCCTAGGCTTGGTAAATCAATACTGTTTAGAAGTCCACGTCGGTAACCTTGTAACTGCCCCCATAAGCATACATCTTGTTGTCCAGGGCCTTCGTGATCAACCGACCAAACTGCGGTGCTAATAGTTGAACAGATTCATCAGCTGAAATAGGACAAGCCTGTAGCCTCATCAAATCTTCTCTTCCAAATTTGAACAAGTCGACAGGGTCGATGACACGGTATTCCTTATCCATACAATGTATAATAGCATGCCCGGTATCCTTTCACAACTCCACCACATTAGCTTGGATAAACTGTTAACTGGCACAGGAATGTGGATAGATATTTTCCACACATACCGTGGATGCTTGTAAACCCGTATCCTCATTGGCTTGTTTGTGTTTGGATCAATACGGTTCTCTTCATCAATAAATTTGGATTTACCAGTTCTAAAGTCTTTGAAGTTAGAATTGCTATGTCGGTATATCAGGTTCCTAATCCAATTACCTTTATCTTAATTACTAGGATTAACAAACGGAACATGACCCATAGCGTATAAATCAGACGCTCTGAGCGTATGGAAGTCGTGTTCATCCTGATAATACTCTATCGCGCCTGCTCTTCTCTTCACCACATATAGTTTCTTCTCAGCATCATACGCCCAACTAATGATCGCATCTGAGTTTCCATACCTTATGAAAGGTTTGGAATGTCTCAACATATGTATATAAGTTGGTGGTGGTGCAGCAACAACAGTCAAATTTCCGACCTGATGTACAGCACTCTAACAAGTCTTGTCTGCTGGCTTGTCAGTCGGTTCAGCACTAGACTCTCCTACAATTTCTCCCTCTTCAATTAAGATATTGGAAAACAAGTCTTTGAGACTGTTCCTTAATACATCAGTGTTATCAACCACAATCTCCTCCAAATCTTCAAACGAAGACAATCCCTCATCTTCATCCTTAGTAATAAGTTTTTGCTGGAAAGTATAAAATTCCCTCTCATATGCCTCCTCTGTAGCAGGATCCAAAGGTATGTAGTCTGCTGCATCTTCAGGACTTGGTCTGGAGACATTAGCTGACCCTGATGATCCAGTAGTACTAGTAGGAGCACCAGTGTCACCACCTTGGTCAGGATCATCCCCCTTCTTATCATCACCATTACCATCATCTCCATTATTACCATCATCATCACCATCCTTATCATCATCATCATCCACATCATCATCATCGTCAAAGTCAAAATCTAAGTGATCTAGATCATCATCATCTCTAACTAGATCTGGTATGGGCAACATGTGCTCAGGCTCTACAAACGCCTCTCCAGTAAATGGTACATGCTGATCCTCAGTAGCCTGAATAGTGTCATCTAGTATAGGCTCCTGATCAGCAGTAGCAGTGTCTGTAGTCATTTTAGTATGAACAAGATCTATAACATGCTCTGTAGCAATAAAAGGGTCCTCAATATGAAGTGGAGCTATCACTGGGTCAACAATAGGCTCTGTAGCTATAGTTGTCTCAACCTCGACATCAAGACCAACATTTTGTTGTCCACTAGATTATCCAACCTCAATGGTATGTGGTGTGAAAGATGAATACACACGTGAGGTGAGAACTATTAGATCCTGTTCCATTATTTGTACATAACTAACCAGGAACTGCTGTTGGCTTTCCAAACATCTAATTCTCTCATCCTTATCTATCATATCCCTATATAAATCATCAATGATCTGGGTCTTCTCTATAACCTCCTTCTCCAACACACTCACTCTCTGCTCAAGAGTAAACCTCGTAGGTGATAACGGTCTGGGATCAGGAGTAGTGTTGTGGTAATCAGCATCTCCAAAGAAATCATCATGAGTAGATTCCCTCGGAGGTGTCCTTAGTACATCAGATATAGTGGGCATTGAAGTAGAAATCATAGTAGTTGACTCCGTGACAACCACTGATGGTGTAGCCTCACTAGTAGTAATTGGTACGTCTTGTACTGGAATATCCTTAGTTGTCACGGTGGTCATCAGGTTCTGACGCTTCCTCAACACACTTCGTCCTCTACCCCTACCATGCAGACTCTCACTTGCTCTCCTTGCCATCCTCTTCTAACTACCACAAGTGGCGACTGGTGTCTAATCAGGAATAAAATCAGCGTCTCATTCCTCAGCAATGAGTTTTGTTGGTGTTTCACGCACTCTGGGACACTCTTGAAGAACATAGGGAATGTTACTGCCTTGGTCACTGTTTGTCTCACTACTACTGCTAGTGAACCATGTGTTCACCTCATCCATATCAGAACAATCTTGAGCTGTGCTCGTGGATGGACCGGTAGTCTCTGCAGCTTCAGCATGAGTAGTAGATGTGGATATACCAGATATAACATCCTTATTTATCTATGTAGCCTCGTTCTCAGTCTCTTGAGTGCTTGGCTCAAATTGGAAGTCTTTAGTAAACCTTCCAAGCTTAGCGAAGTGTGAACCATCATAAGCATTTCCTCTTGATCCTATAAGATATGTGAATATGTCCTTCTTCATCACCATCATAGTGTATATGGATGAATCGGACACTGCTAATTCAGGATGAGCAGCATTCACTATCATCTGAATAATCCAGGGATACATAAAAAACTTCTTCCCCATAATAGCTGTCACATTCTTTTGCGTCTTGGAGAATATCGCCTTGGATGTGCTGTAAGTTAAGTGATGACTAAAGAAACTAGCAAGGATCCGAATACAATACTGAGACTATCCATGCCTGCCTTTAGGTTGCTAAGACAGTAGATAACAACATGACATAGGTACTTTCAGAATGGTGGAAGGTACTTCTTTTCCAGTGATGGGTACCGATGGTTGTAACCCATACAGACCAAGTAATCCTTCACTGCATTGTCATCTATCTTGATCGGTGCGTGCGGGTGATCTTATAACAACAATACATTGTTAATCACCTCAGAAGTGATAACCACCATCCTCTCCTTAACCGTTGCAGTAATGCAAGGTTCACCGTCTCTGTCTATCTCGTTTCAGCAGTTTGCACAAACTGGTCTATAACTGATGAAAATCAACTTAGTCAAGCATATTGGACATGAACTTTGAAAGAATAATATTCAATATGAAGAGGTTGATTTCTCCAAGGATCTTAGCAAATCTCTCACAAATCAACAAACACTAACCATGGTATGGAAACCCATGATTAATGTGTATGATTTCAGTGTGTGTGTGTTTGTGTGGGTGTGTTGTGTGTTAGAATGCACAAGAATAAACTGCTTGTTTGATTGATAATTTCTTTAAAAATCTTACAAAGGATTAGGGTAGAGTGCTATTATAGCCTATACACAAAAGCTATATACAATTACTAATCTACCCTTATGTAAATAAAAATTTCATAAAAATAATCCTAAGTATCTAAGTCATCCGCTATGGAATAAGTCATCCACTGTGGAGAAGCTGTTCATCCGCTGTGAGAACAGTTTGTTCATCCACTGTGGTGAAGTTGTTCATCCGCTGTGGGAATAGCTCATCAGCTGTGGAGGTCATCTGCTGTGTGAACATGTTCTTCATCCGTTGTGGGAATAGAACTCTTCATCCGCTTTGAAGCTCTTCATCTGCTGTGGGAGTAGAGACTTCATCCGCTGTGTGAACATATTCTTCATCCACTGTAGAGCTTCTTCATCCGCATTGGAATTTCTTCATCCGTATTGGTTAACTTAGGCAAAATTTCTTTATCCATAAATATGAAAAAGAAACTTACATAAATGTTAGTGATTATTATGAATGTTAATGATGTTAATGTGTTTCTAATGTATGATTTGTATGTTAAAACACAATTGGTAGATTGTTTGATAATGGTAAGCATCATACTTTCTCGTATTAATTCTTAATTCACTTTGTTGACTCCAACAGTACTCCCCTAAGTATGATGTTGCCATTGATTGATTGTTTTGTTTGTGTGTTAATTTTGTTTTGTTTAATATAAGGAGTCCAACAGTACCCCCCCTAAACATCATTTACATTTTGTTTTCTGTTTTATATTAATGATGTTAATGTGTGTGTTTCTTTTGTATGTTATGTATGATTATTGTTTGTATGTTTCTTCATATGTTTGATGGTTTTGTCTTTGTTTGTTTCTTTTGTTTGTTATGTATGATCAATTGTTTGTTATGAATGATTTATTAGTCTTATGTATATTGATTGATTACAAGTGTAGCACTTGTCTGTGTTGATTAATTGATTGTTTATAAAATTGTACAAGTGTAATCTTACCTGTATGATTGTTTGAATTGTTTGTTTACATGTATGATTGATTGTTTGTATGTTTGTTTGTGCATGATTACATGAGTTTATTTCTACAATGCATGTTTGAAATGATTGATTTTAGTTGTATGATTACAAGTGTTAAATTATCACAAGTAGTGTGAATGATTGTGTGTGATTATGTATGTATTGGTGTATGAATGTATGTTTGCATGAATGTCATGTGTTTATATCAACAACACATGAATGT
>BJCO01001805.1:0-12046 GCA_018326465.1 Flaveria floridana
CAATAAGTTCCTGTGCAGGTGGCTGCTGAGTGAAATCCTGTAGAACAGAAACCAGAGAGTAATCTTCCATTTTACCGGTGAATTCAGAAGCATAAGAAAGTAATTACCAATGGAGGGAAGACTTTTTCTGCTGCACGCCGAGGAACAGAGAATCCTCCATGAGTACTCGTATCACTGGCAGTTAATGTCTTGCAAAAATAATTAGTTGGCTGTCTGCTTGGAGTACCCAACTCAACAGGAAGAAATGTATCCTTTTGTTCTTGCTGAAAAAACATATAGTTTAAAAATTATAAGCAATTCGGCTAATAATATAAGAACCTGCAATAAGACATGAGCACAAGATTACTGGTGTCAACGGCTGCAATGTCATTTGGGCATACACCTCGTCGGTTTCAACATCTGCCTGAAATTACAGAATTGAGCAATCTATATTACGAGTTTCAAGTTGTGTATCAACTGAAATTTGATTAACAAAAATGAAAGAACAACACTTTACATGCATTGTGACATTGTGCAGTTGACAGATCAATTGGGGAGGCAAACTTGGATAATTGGGTATGTGAGCATCCACTTCCTTATTAGTAGTGGCAGCAACCTGGCTTCCAATTTCAATTCAGATTATTAATCACCAACGAAAATAGGTAATCATACACAAACCATAACACCAATTGAAATGCAAAGTGCCCAAAATGATAAATCAATAATTGTGAATTGAAATGAAGGGTCAAAAACCTGCTCACTATGGCCCTGAGGGAAGTAAACCACTCGACTGCCAACGATCGGTAGGGAAACAAGAGGGCCAGCACAGGCATGCCACAGCTCTGAATTCAAGCACTTCTTTTCTTCTATCATTGGTGATTAATAAAGATGACAACCAATCAATAAGACATTAAATTAACTTACAGATCATTCATATTTCAGTATAATTACATACTAACAAACCGATTAATCAAGAACATAACAGCACACAGGCAATGACATAAAGAATGTTACAAAGGTATGGAATGTATAGACTATAGAATACAACCAAGAGGAATATATGAAAAGGATACACATGTACAAAAGTCAGATTAAAAAAAGCAAAAATCAAGAAGAAAGATTTGAAGGAGATACCTTCAGGAGGCTGCTGACCCAAGCCTGATGTTGAAAGCTTCATATTTTATACAAACCCTTGGATTATCTTATGTAATTACACGCAAAATCAATACTTTTATAAGCATCAGCTGCACCAAACCTCACAACCAACAAACACCTATATATACAAAACCCCCTCAACAATCTTGAAATCCGAAACCACTGTTCACCAAAATCCCCCACCCCAAACCCTAATTCCCCCAATTCCAACTCAAAACCATCTCCCCCACGGTAAAGCTTGCAACTTTCACATGCATTATCCACCAATCGAAACCCTAACCCTAACCCAGTTCAGCAAACCACAAGATCGTCCGACCCACCGCCATGAAAACCCCCTTTTCTCCTCAATCGATAACAAAACGAAAAAGAAAGACGAAGGGTGACGCAACAGGAGCTTTTATAAGGGCACCCGACCCGACCGTAGACGACCTGAGGAGCAGTAGAGAGAGAGAGAGATAGAGGGGGAGAGAGAGAGAGAGAGAGAGAGAGAAATGGGTATGAGAGATATGAGTGTATGTATCTATAGCTATCAGAAGCATACGAGAGAGAGAGGAAAGAGAATGTGGAGAAAAGAGACGATCATGGCCGTCGGAAAAACCGTACCTGGAGATCGGAACCGTTGATTTTGGAGTGACATGACAGTAGGCATGTGCGACCATCCTTCAGTGGTCGTTGTCAGAGTACGAACCTTTGAATTATATAAAATAAAATGCAATTTTTTGCAGAAAAAGAAAGAGAAAGCGTGTAATCAATGGAGAGAGAGACACTGAGGGCGTGAGGATCGAAGAGAGAGAGAGTGAAGAGAGATATTTTAGTTTAATAATTGGATTTGATATGAATCAAAATATATTGATATCGATATTGCTTTTGGGCCATACCGCAAAACTGTAACTTTTACCGGAAATTATTAGACTTTTCTAAGGTTTTCTATTCCGACGGCGAACACCGTCGTCTGGAAGTGGTTCTCCGGTGAAATTGGTCATAAATATTATTAAATAACATGAAGGATGAAATTATATTATAGTTTTATTTTTATATTAATAAAAGTTATGAGAGGATTTGTAGGAATGTGTTATAATGTAACGTTATCATCTTTTCTTTGATGGATATGAGTTCATTGTGATCAAGTGTAGGCATGTCACCGTCGTAATCATTATTGTTTTTATTTTATATAGTAGAAAGGTAGAATATCAAATATTAAAATATTGATAGATTAATAATGACGTAACACAATCTTTTTATAAATAAAGTGAATTTTTACTTTTAAATATAACTTTTAAATATAACGTTAAAAAGAAAATATATTAATTGTTCCACAAATATATTAATTGTTGGTATTTTAAAAAGTAAAGTCAGTATCATCATTCCACAAATATTAATTGTTGGTAAATTAAAGATAGAAATGAGAAAATATTACAAACAAATCAAAGAAACATACACATCTTTTATAAATGAAAAATATTAATTGTTAATAAGAAAATATATAGCATTTTAAAATATTGTCACTTGTGTAGAGGTATGATAAGCCTTAATGCTGAAACTGGTTTATATATTGTGCAAGCATGTGAGCCATTTAAAAAACACTTCAGTTGCGCACTTCTATATAAGATGGATTTTGGTTTAATATTTTGATTCTAAACTTTTGCAACAATGATCCATCGTCACAAACATGTGTTCGAATAGTAATAAAATATAGTTTACATTGTGAAAAGCATGAACACTTTAGTTAATTTTGTGGGGATATAATATAGGGTCCTGTTACATATCCGATATATGACCTTCTAAGAAGCAAAAGCAAAACATTCAAACAACCATTACATTTTTTCCAAAATCCACAAAACAAACAAGTCAACAAACTCTTACGTGATTAACGTGTTATTCCATGATACTACTACTATTATTAAATATTGGGAAACTTATGTTAATAGACATGATATGTATTTTCAAGGGATCGTGTTAATCACAAGGCCCCGCCCAAATATTAATTTTCATATATTTAATTACTCATTCACGTATCCAATCATAATGTCTTTACGTTCTCACATAAGTATACAACACATTGTAACATTGTGTAGAGAAATTGTTATATTTTATGTTGCACAAACTATATATACAATTGGTTTGGAAAATCAAACATATGCGCGTTACAATTCTTACGTAGCGGGTCCCAATCTGATCTTATAAATAGATAACTCGATTTCAGCCATTCTTTTAACTTTCTTGCATAACTCTCACACTAGAAACGATATTTGGATCCCTTTAAACATTCCAAAAGGTTCGGTTCACATCTAGTACTCTAGATAAGGTTTAAGTTTTGTTAGTTATTATTATCGGTTCGGGAAAAGGGTTCGACTGTAATGACTGCAATAGGTAATGTGATCCTAGATTATGCATAGCCTAATTAACTATGCTTAAACTATGACAAGTCATCCAAAGCTAACTTCGGTGATGATTAACCATTTACCAATCCTATTCCTAGTTCATCATCTAAGCATGTCAATTGATAGGATCAAGGAATACTATCGCCCTTATAGGACGGTTATGTACACGTAACATTCCCATAGTCAACCAATTGACTCGAGGGACGCAGTCCATGCACCGCTGAGCTATTATGAAAGCCATGGAAGGCACAAGCCTGGCTGACGTACAACCCAAATCATGATGCATATCAATTTTGTTATTTATAAGCTGTTTCATGAGTTCACCAGCATTAGTTGACGTCATTTTATATACACTTGTGCAGGTAAACAATCGGTAAGTAAGCAATGAAAATAGTTTGTTTCAGTGGGCCTTGAGAAGCATAGAAACATGTGACTTTTTATTTTGTAAACTCAATGTAATTTGTAAATGATGTTTTGAATATCAATGAAATTACTATTTTTTTCTGTTGATTATCAATTATGCATTTTACCCGGTTAGGTGGGTTTTACAAAGCCACAAGCAAATATGAATTTTCTTCCTCGTCTTTTATTATTGAAACATATATTGGCTTGATTTCGTTTATTTTATAAATTCATGTTATATTATTCATATAATCAGCCCATATATTTGCTTTTTACAGTATAAACAAAACACTTAAAACATATTTATTGTTCGCTATTCAATTAAAACTTAAAGTAAAATCATAATTTTCATCATAGGTCTTGTGTTATGAGGGGTCGAGTCGTACTGCAAAAACAACAATAGATATTAATGCACTTGTATACGCATTAGTGGGTGCATTTGTCTAATTTATTTGTAATTTTGCTAACTTTTACAAGTTAAAAGTTCAATTCTACTCGCAAATAAAAAAGAACATGGAGGGTGTTATGCATAATGCATGTTAAGTTGTTTCGTAGTTTTCCTTTAAAGAAAACCATGTTAACAAAATACAAAATGATTTATTGATCATTCTTTATTCTAAAATACACATCCCTAACAAATTATGAGGCTGTCAATAAATTTGGTATCAATTACCTATATATTATCATAGTAGCATATATATTTATGATTTGTTTACTATGTGTCATTCTTTGCTAATGTAAGATGGTTACTTAAGTAATAGATATGTAAATAACAACATAAAAACCAATATCAAATTAGGATTTAACACACCAATATTGTTTTACATGTGTTGCATGTTTCGTTGCGTCATAAAGCTATATGTGGTGAGAGGAGAAAGGGCTTACACCACCCGTCTTCAATCAAATAAATAAAATCCGATACTAACCCAAACCTCTAATCACACCTAAACTCACCGACGTGACAATATTCGAATCAAACTTGAATACTTGTTTATTATGGCAACATTTTATTTTCCAATTGTTTAAGACGTGTGGTCCATGCTATCTAGGGCAACATGCCCCTCCCCCATAACTCATAGGGACCATTTTTGTCAAACTCTTTTAGGTGGAAAGACAATGTACCATGTCACGACTTTTCTATAATTCCTTTAAAAATCATTGCAATTACCTTTCGTTAGAATTAATGATTCTTTTATAATTTGAAGGAATATTTCAAATCATAGCTAGATACCAATCACGACTTTGTTGCCAAAGACAATCCTGGCATAACTATTATAGATTTACATTCGATTTAAACTTTATTTCTACTCGATTTCACTTGTAAGTTCGTTTCATTCATTGTAATCATTGTGAGCGGAATTGAGTAGAAACTAAATATAAATATTTGTTACTTATATTATTAGGTTTGTCTTTGTCAGCAAGTGAAATGTTTAAGTGTCCTTAGTTAAATAATTAGTATGAAATATTATCACGGGTAATCGTTTTGATTATTAAGATTCATATTCCCCTCTCACAATATATATAACCATCGAAAACTGATTTTATTTTCATTAATTTGATGATCTAATATTCTAAAATTGGCTGCACATTGCACATGGATTTTGGGTACAAGTGGCAAAGTGTATCGATGAAAGGCAGGTCCTATTGATGGAAAAATTTGCTTTATTTCAAACTGCTTTGTCATTTTCTTTAAAGAAATATGAATAAATAAGTAGACGACCTAATTATAATCAAATTAATCATTTTTTGTTGCTTATTTATTGATGTTTTATGTTATTTGCTATTTTGTGACGGAAACAAATTCATACTTATCTTGTTTAAGTTAACATGATTAAGTCATAATGACTTAAAAACTACGAAATTAAGTTAAACATACTTAAAAGAATATTACATATGATGATAATGATACCTCATTGATACTTGTTAGCCATGCCTAATAAGCAAATAGGGTGTTTATCTCATGTCACCTCTTGACGTGTAGGGTTCATGAGCATAAGTAGTATGGGGATCTCAATTCTCACACGACTTTATAGTTTCCGTAACATCATAAGCTTAATATGCATATCTAGGAATCCAAGTCTTAAATTTATAATATACCAAGACTATTACAACAGATAATAACACGTATAGACGAGTGACATTATCAACATTAACACATGTAATGGTAAGCGATTAAGTTTGTCGAACTCTAGAAATGATTTAAATAATCTTAATATGTTGTCATCACTCGAGGAAAACTTAAGATTAAATACATGATAAAAGATTAATAAAACAAAGCAGAACGTGGATACCATTAAAGAAAATACTTGCAATTACTATGCTCTCCTTTACTAACGATAATTGACTTGTACGAGAATTACAACTATGTTTGGTTAGTATAAACGAAGCACTTAAGCATCATATTTTACATCTTCATCAGTAAACCGTTTAAACACATGATTGTTAAATATATAACATATATAATGATGTGTGTAAAGTGTGTGTGTGTGTATATGTATTTGATATGGAAATTTACACAATTTGTTTTAATTATAAAGAAACGATTATCACCTTTAGACTAACTACACACAATAGGCAAACACACATATCGTATAGTAGTATAGCTTGAGGTAAGAACCGAGTATCGACACGTGAACATAATGGCTCCCAATACTAAATCATTATCATTATTTAACCAATCAAATTTTGATTTGTGAATATTATAATTAACTAAAACAATTAGCAAATTAAACCAATAAATTAAGAAAGTAAAGACGAATATACACAATCAATTAAATATGCTGCTTGAACTTTGATTCCATTTAGCTTAAAATTAACAACTAGTCCCCATGATATATAGAATTAGCCTAAACCCCCATCAAGTATATTTAGACATATAACCATTTGAAAAGCTAGAACGATAAACACACAATAGTCACCTAAAGTTATGTCATGAAGAACTAATGATACAATTATATCAATGTTAAAGATGAATTAGACTCCCGTTAGGATTACCTAACTCCACAAATTTTTAGAAAGCTAACACGATAAACACATGACAACCATCTCAACTCGCGTAAAATAGACAAAACTATAACCACCCTTCAACTCATGAACATCAAACCGTGATTATAAAAATCAATTCATAACCAATGACACAGAGAGATTCATGACATACACCATTGTTTTCTCAAACATAAGCATAAGGATGCATATTTACCTAATTTTATTGAACGTCCAACCTTTATTAATCATTTCTAGTCAAATGTCACAAAATTACATACAAAAGATGCAATCATATGTATAAATCTTGTAAGAACATGAGGTTTTTCAACATAACATGCTTACAACACCCAGAAGATTGAACATTTCATCTAAGTAGAACAAATACACTTAATCATTTAAGAATAATCAAGTTTCATCATGATATTAACATAAACAACACTAAGAATCATATACAAGTTATTAAATCGTTCTATGTATCCAAGTGATAATAAGAGTTTAGCTCATAAGTCTTACAAAAAACACACCCAAACTCAAGAACATAAAAGAACCTATAGTAGATCTATAGAAATTCAAACAAGTTTTGAGTGAAAATGGGATGGATGATGTTAGATCCTTTGAAAGTGTGAAATTTTCAATCTTTGCCTTCAAAACTCCCAAAAACTCTTAAGAAATGCTCAAAACACCTAAGAGTTTGAAAGAGTAGGAAATAAAAGTTATGTTGGGAGAGGTGTACTAGGGTTATAAACCCTTTTTCTGCCAGAATATGACCATATCTGAAGCGATATGATCATATTCAGCTTTAACTTCAAAAATGAATTATTTATAGTTTGACAGCTTAAATGACCATATTCAGCTTCAATATTATCATATCAGAAGTATTTTTCCTCTTGAACTTCTTAAAATCTTGGGTTTTTTTTTCACAAAAACAATCGAGCTTCATCCGATAACTATAAAATTCAAATAAAACACAAATAAGTGTCTAAATTATGAATTTTATATAAAAATGGCTTAAAATGTAAAAATATATATTATAAACATATATAATTATTAACATATCATATAACTTCAAACATATCACTATCCCATTGGTTCTAACATTCAATTGTCCTATCTTTCTAATTTTAAGCAGTCCTACATTTTTTAAGGTATACAACTTGTTTTTTTTCCAAAATATTCACATCCTGTTGATTGACATACACTTCCTAGACTTTAAAAACCATATATATTATTTTATGTATCTATCAACTGTTTTACATGTTTAACCAATTACATGCATAAAAGTATACAAATCACAAGCACAATTTCATCGCATAGCCTTATTGCTATCTTGTAGCTTGCTGTATGTGATCATTCATATGATTAAACGACATTACTTCATGTTAACTACAACATATCACACTCTCATTATGTGATGAGAAAACTATAAATCTATTGATGCCAGGTAATTTTATTCTCACGAGGTTAATTAATGTATCGCATTCAAATACTTGAACAAGCATAGTGACAGTAAGATTTTAAATCTAGAAAAGTTAACATATTAAAAGTATGCAACTCTTAATACCATCTACTACTTGTCGAGTGTATATGTCAATCAATATGACCATGTTATATAATTAAGTGCTCATACATGGTGGTAGATTTACAACAACGTTGATCAAGGCCATTGTAAATATATCACACATGCATATCCTGACCACCACTAATATACTTATCAATGCACAATAACATAGCTGTGGTTAGATGTTAAGACTACACAACTTAACATAAATAAAAGTATTATTTTACACCCAATTTCGACTACTATTTATCGTTCCTCATATAAGATTTTCACCGTACGCATAAATCAATATACGGTATACCAACATTTTATCAAGCACTCACAAATAATATTAAATTCACAACAACATTGAGCTCTAAATTTTTCATACATGCAGATCTTTACCAATTACCACTATTAATATCATAACAATTATAATGCATCTTAGGTTAAGGATCCTATTTATGCTTTATCACATTATCATAACAAAAGAAAAAACTAACAATCTTCTTCGACTGTGACACCTTAACTAAAGATAATACCCATCTTTGACCCGAACAAGGAGGTTGCCTACAAAATTCACCTATATTGACCCACAAAATAAGGTAAATACCTTCAAACGTCACTTTCTTTCTCTCGTGATATATAAACATTCTTAAAATTGCTAAATAATGGTTAAAATAATTAGGTTTTACCTAGAACTTGATATGCTCTACTAATCATTTATAACTACATATTGCATGCTTTAAATATATTACCATCGGAATGTCTCTTTAGAGACGATCATTTGGGTACCTATACTTAAATGCTTACGTCAATTTATTTGTTATGTAATCCATGAATAGAAATAAAATAAAATAAAAAACAAAACAAAACATATTAATCAAACATGAGAAGCGATGTTCGACACTTGTGATTTTACTTGTATTTGTGTTTAAAGAGTTGCATGCACCATACTTTATAAATTATAATGACCAAATTTAGCCAAACAAATAACTAAAACACATAAAATTATTATAGCATGTTTAACTTGAGAGTAAGCTCATTAAGACTTAAGAGATGGCTAAAAAGTTGGATCCAAAGAGAACCTGAAGCCTGAAATATTCAAAATGGGAAGTAAGATGGATAGAGAGTGAGTATGAGATTAGTTTAAAAAGGTTTCATGTAATACCACAAATATATTAAAATTATATAATTAGTGGAGTATTTATATCAAGTCAGATGTTGAGGTGAATATAACATCGGGTTTCGGGTAAAGAGCATTCTAGTGGCAACTTTTAACCACATAAAATCATAAACGAGTGCGCCCAATACTCGCATACCTAATGAGTATCGAGTAACGAATGCTAAACATGTGCAAGGCCAAATATAAGACTAAATATAACGAATGCTAAACATGCTCTGATACCAACTTGTAAGGCCTCCAAAATCGTTCAAAAGTGCGTAAAAGAGGGGTCTTAGAACTCACCTTGTGTTGCTAGGTATGGCTTCTTCAAAATCGGTCGCCGTGAGACTCGGTACCTTGAATCAGTCTTCTTCTTCTTCTTGTTCTTCCTTCAAATCTCGTAGTTTGCTCTTTCTCTCTCTAAAACTTTCGCTGATTTGGGGTTGTGAGAAAAGATTGTGGGCAGCCATCCTTATGTATATCAGATATTATCTTTTGTTTGTACTTTTTACACAATACCCCCTTCCACTTTTGTTTCCTTTTCCTTTCTTCCCAAGATACTTTCTTTTTCTTTTCTTCTTATTATTTTGCCTCGTCTAATCAAAAATTTCGGATGTTACATGTCTGTATCAGACATATTACCATCGCTAGGCAAGCGTCAAGGTGAGTTTAGGGTAGAGGTGCATATCCAAACTAGTTCGTAATCTGAAATCAACAGCCTGAACTAAAACCAAACTGGTTCAAAACTTATTTATAATCCTGTCTATTGAAATTGATTAAACTTGAAAAGAACCGGTCAAAAACTAAACAAAAGCTAGATTTAAAACACAAACCTGTTTTAACTTTTCGTTCCAACAAGTTTTAAGTTTGGAAGGGCCTTCGAGTCAAGAGCTTATAAACGCATGTTTGGGCCTTAAATAATATAAATCTGGGCCTTAAATATAGAGTTCAGATACTTGGGCCTCTTTGTTTATATAGTAATAGGGCTCCCATGACCCATCTAGTCGCCGTATCGATATAACAGATAAGTGTGTGTGTTCTTGTTTGATTTTCGAAGGTTTCCGATGAAATCACACGCACATACACGTATTTGTGGAAGAGGAAGTTGACGGTGGTGGTGATCTGGTCGTACATGACATACACGTGAGGGGTAATGTGCTTTTACCCTATTTTGCATTTTTGGCTCCGTTTAGTTTGACACTGTTATGTTTGTTGAATGAATTACTCAATTGATTCGAAATAGTTGTTGAGATACATCCAAAATTCAGTAAATTGATGTCATAATATGGCTTATTAGGTCATATGGTGTAATAAGGTTTGATACATTGGGGAAATTGTGATGTAAAAATGTTGAAGTTGACATGTGAGTTGAAATACTTCAATATAAATTACAGTGATTACGGAGACTTGGTATTGTACGAGGTTCATTGTATTTGGGGGTTAAGTGCTTATCATGCTATGCTGTGTGGTAGGTCACTGCTAGTTATGTTTGTGTCATGTGATCTTTGTTTGCTGGCCATCACTTGGGTGGGTCAAGCAGGAAGATCATGTTACAGCACACTGAGGGTGGTACTTGACATAACAATCTCACTTTCTAGAAGTATTAGCACGGTCAAGGAGTAGACGCCAGCGAGAGGATCAGTGAATGTGTATGCTTGGTAGAACGACAACAGTAGAGAGTAGACTGCTTTTGTGTTTCTTCCCCAAGTAGGTAATCATGTGAGGATACGAGTGATGACCTTCGGGACGAGTGATGACCTTCGGGGAATGGGGGAGACGATTTATGTGCGTGTTACATCAGTTGCATACATTGCATGCATATTCGGTAGAACTGTTTATCTTTTTGATTTTTTCATACAACTAGTGTGTGACCAGCACGCGCGTTGCGCGAATTTAGCTTCCGTCTTTTTCGCAGATCCGCGTTACGTTGTTTTTTGACCCGCGCTTTGCGGTGGAGTTCGAAGATGTTTCCATTCTAATGTTGGGCTCAGAGTGTCTACGGTGGTGAATACACCATGGCTGGAGGGCAGGTTGCAGGCAACAACCTACCATCTTCCAACCATCTGACGACTAACAAATGTCCTCAATCAATTCTTAATCGGATCCATAAACTCATCACAGCCCATTAGAAATTCGCATCGAAGGCAACGTGGAACCAAGGGCAAAGCGCATCAAACAAACAACCAAAGCAAAGCCTGATATTCATTGGTTTTTTATAACATCAGGAGGAAAAGAGGTGGTCGGACCACCACCATCTACATCACCGCCGTCAACAGCAGCAACATCAACAGCATCGCCATCAAGACCACAACCATCGTAGCCCCCCCGGTCGATTTCTGTCGCGCTAAGCAGTTAAATCGGTGAAATATCGGATATCGGTCACGGACCGATATTTGATATATCGGTTCTCGCGGTGATATATCGGTGAGATATCGGTAATTG
>BJCO01001806.1:0-10556 GCA_018326465.1 Flaveria floridana
CGCAAGACCATCGAGACATAAAGCAACAATCAAATTCCCTCGTATCATCTCTTGATTTGAAGAACACTAGGCCCTCTGAATCATCAAACCGCCAAGCAATTTCCACAATATCATATTTTGATGTGAAGAACAGAAGACCAGCGAAGTCTTCAATTCGCATTCTATCCGCATTCTATCTGCCTTACCTGGGTCAAAATTTGAGCCTCACAATGAATCAGTGATTTTTCCCTACAAAATCCTAAAAGGTATGTCTCTCTATTGCTCTGAATTTATAACGTTGAAGCTTTTATAAAAAACTAGGGTTGAAAATTTCTGTACACAGCTTTATTTAGATTTTTTATAGTGAATTCTAGGGTTGAAATATCTTGTTGATATGATTCCTAGTCGATATTTAATGTTGTCATTCAAGGCTATCAATGTATCCCAGTAGTAATTTATTTCCCTTAACAGAGACTTTGTTAGGTTTCATACATTGAAATCATATCATGTTATAAATCAATGAATGTGAGGTGTAGTTTGGTTAGGGATTGATACTGTTGGCTTATATGTTTTAAAATTTTTCTTGTTTTAGCTATTTATGTTGTTTAGTATACACTATTATGTGTAGGAATTTAGATATTTTAACTACTTAGTTTGTGAATTTCTTAAATAATTAAGAATTAAAATTGATCCTTGCATTCGAATTGACTAGTGAACATGTTTTGTAGTGTATTGGCACTTAATGACCTGCATTAGTTGAGTATTCATAATCATATTACAATTGTTAAATGATACAAATACTTATTGATTTTTGAGTTAAGCATATCGATTATAGGTATATCGGTGATGGAAGGTTGGCTTCATGGATTACAAGGCAGATTTATTAAACATGAACTTGTGATTTTAGATGGAATCCAAAAATATACTTATTAGTTATTAAATATTTGCATTGTTAAATTTAAAGTGCATACATGCCTAGGATATTGGAATGCATACTTTCAATCGTAAAACTAATTGTACAATAAAATAAAGCTTTTAGTTTGTTTCTATTTGTTGTTCTTATATATTTATAGAAGTTATACACTAGAATATATATATATATATATTTACTACAATATATGTCTCATGAGTTATGAGGGATTGTTTTATCTTATATGGGTCAAATTAAAAAAATTGTTAAAAATAAATCATTTTAATTTTATTCAACAAGAAGTCACCAAATGTTGTATACATGTTATTTTCAAGAATAAAGATTGATCCTTGCCATTTGAATTGAGTATTAAACATGTTTTGTTATGTATTGGCACACATGACCAGCATCACTTAGAGTATAAATCATCATATTAGCATTGGTAGGTGATAGTAATGCTTATTGATTTCTGATATATGAATATGGATTATGGGTATATCATTGATGTAATGTCATCTTCCTGAATTACAGTGTAGTTTTCATTAGTTTTATGAAACCTGATATTGTGATTTTAGGTGGAATCCAAATATCTACTTATTCCATGTGTTCATTGTTGATTTACAGTGCATATATACACTTTTATTTTAGATGCATACACTAAACTATAGAACTAATTGTAGGATAATAATATAATACTAAAATTTATATTTACTCTAATTGTTTTAAACCTACTTGCGTGCATCAGGTCAGGCAAACAAAAAGATAGTATTGTTAGGTGAAGATACATAGGGATGAGCTGATTGAGGAGGCTGAACAAGTTTGGGATGAAACGCATGTCTTGAAGGCTTCTAATAAATGAAAAAACATGTGACATCAAAGTCAAGAGGGAAGGAAAGAAGGTCAAGACTAGTGTGAAGTCAACCAAAAAAAGCAAACAGGGGTTAAGTGAAGTCGAGTGTTAGGACAATAAGATCAAGTGTATTTCAATCTTTTTCTTTTATAAATGCACTTTATTTCTTGTATTCTGTTCAAACTATCCATGCTATTCTTATATAGAATTCTTGCATGATTACCATGTTTATTTATGATGCATCTCAAATTCATTCTTGACTTTATATCCGTGGTTCTTTTGCAGTTATTCATTAATGCACATATTGCATTTATGCATTGATGCACGTATTGAAATTTTGCATTAACGCACATAATACAATTATGCATAGATTTACTCGTATTCTATTTTTTACATAATGAATCGGTTTAAAATACAAAGTATTCACTTAATTATTCATCTGAATCATTTTAGGATCACATGCTTAATATGTCATTTCATCTCCTACAAATATATAAACATAATACGTTAATGATATCAGATGGAGTAACATTCAATCAACATTGTAAGAGGATCAAATCCAACATCACTCATTGCATCTAATGATAACAAAAAAAATCATATTAATATACATGGTAAATATTGACCCAGTTTTTATAACATTAGTTATTTTTTAATATTCACAATATCATCTAGGACATGAAAGTATAAACCATAAGAATTTATATTACATTATGTAGATTCTCAAGTTAATTATCAACACACTAACACATCAACCAACATAACATCATGTAAAATTGAACTTGTATTATCTTGAATTAAAATTACCTTCTTTTCAATAAATTTAAAAAATATGATATAATTAATTGTCTACTTGTTTGTCAACATATAAAGGCTACAAATATTCAAACAAAATTATACACATGCCATCCCAATTACACAAAGTAGCAAATGATTCTTCATAAATGAAATTATCAACGTGATCCTCCAAATGATAATTGCAATCAACACGTTAATCAGATAGATTCATTAGTTCCTTGCCCTTGTCCTTATTCCGATTTAGCGAATCAAACATCGACATACTATTAAGTTCCTAGGAACATTCAGGACGTCATTTTCTCTAGACAGTTGCTCTCATACACCTTTATATCATCACCTTCTCTATGATTAAAATCTCCACAAACTCCTTTTGAGCTTGACACACCACCCTTCTCGTAAACTAAAACATATTCATTATCAACCTTAGTGTTGCTCTCATGAACATCAGGTTGGCTCGGGTATAGATCATCTTCCTCATCTACAAAGAATTCCATGAAATCAAAATATAATTGAACAAAAAATTCCAGGTGTCCAATCAAAAAAGTATAAATTGCCCATTACACAAGTTGGTCAATACCAATATTTGGCACGTCAATGAAAAAAAACCTCTTTTTAATTATGCAAAATAAATCAAATTGATTGAACTGCACATCTACCATCGATTTCTTTAACAATTCCCTGATGTTGCATAAAATGAATTGCAATCTACTTTGATGGGGGCGGTTATGGGATTCTATCCCACTAACTTAGTTTATATAATTACGTGATTGCCCTTGGTATAAATATTCTAATTAATTAAATAGAAATCAATAAAAAAATTTGATTGGATGAAATTGGTTCTTTTGGTTCTTTACAAAAAAATGGTTTTCATTTGAATGGATCCCATATATATATATATATATATATATATAACTATACTCACGTATACATATTAGCTTGCATTCATATGTTCATCAACACACTAACACACACATTGTACACTTTATAAACACACATATCATACACTTTTTAAACACCCTGACATCATACACTTTATAAACACACACACACCAAAAACTCAATTCGCACACACAAATATTTTACAGTAGCCGTTCACTTCAATCACACACAATGCACTATACACACACTTAATCTATATATACTTATACACACATCACATAACCCACACCCATACAGCCCTCGAGCCCTTGATCGACTTACATACTGCCCCCGAACCCGATCGAAACAAAATGAAACGAAAACGAGACGCTTACCAACGAAATCACGTTACGGAGAGATAGTTTGATCGAAGGTACTGCGTGGCGGCTCGTAATGGTTGTTCGGCGACAAACGATGCCCGGAATGGTGGCCGACGGTGACGGTAATGGCTTGGGTGGTGGCCGAAGGCGACGGCAATGGCTTGGGTGGTGGTCGAAGGCGACGTTGGGGTGGGGGTCGATCTAATGGTTTTTGGCCAAGGACAAAAATTAGTTATATTATATATTATTCAAATTTATGTTTACGACCCTGAACTATTTAACAATTAATTCCTTTTATCTTAGAAAATATTTATTTTAAACCTTGGACTTCTCTTTACTCTTTTTATATAACCCAAGGTTTATACGTAACCTTTAACAAACCAATTTAAGTGAATAAATACGAGCTATGACGTGACGCACAATAATATTACCTCGTTCAAGATCAACGACGTCGCGAGTGCAATTCGACAGGTTTTTACGCGAATTATATTGTATATTAATTAATTAATAATAATAATAATAATAATAATAATAATAATAATAATAATAATAATATATAATAGTAATCAATACATTATTTCATTGGTTCGAGTTGAACGTGTCTAGCTTACACCGTCAAAGACACAATCATAAATGTATTAATTAGCAAACACAAAATAAATGAATAGTTGATAGATAACGAGTTTCGTGTTAATTGACGGATTTGAGGATGACGGATATCACATGTGGCGAGGGAGTTTATATGTTTGGACTGTTGTGGGACAACGATGTGTTTCTAGGCTTAATATGGACTTATGAACTGATTGTTATTATACTCTAGCTAGTCTATGTTGAGTATATTATCTCGCTACATCATATCAATTTTGAAAACTGAAAGTTTATAACTTTTAAAACCCGAATGCTCACCAACTTTATGTTGACTAGTATTTTGCATGCTTTTTAGGGTTATAAGTAAGCTCTGTTCGGAATTAAAGAAATGTGTATTTAGAGGTTCAAATGTGTCAGTTGATTACCTATTATGAAATTCCAATAAATAATTGTCGTCGCTTTGACTGAACAAGCTAGTTGGTTGTGAATAAAACTGAATTTCACTATGTTTTGCTTTAAAAGCATGTAAAGATCTATTCTTTTTGTAGTCAACTATTTAATTATTAACGTTTGACTATAATCGTTGGAATAATTCCAACTTCCGTTATCACCACGTCACGTGACCTTCCGCTGCGATTTTCGGGGTGTGACAATCTAGTTTATGAAAATCATCCATTAGCATCATACTTGTTCTTGAGTTTTTTAAATTTTGTCTAATTGAAAATTTTCGATGAACCAGTGAATTGTTTCAATCAGAAAATATTTTACGACTCTTAGATTATGCAAAAATTAATAATATGATCCCTACAGCTAGATAGAAGGTCCCGAGGTTAAACAAATTTACATGAAACACTATTTGAGAAGGAAAGGAATTCATGGAGAAACACACAGTGTCTTGATTTAAGTCTTGGGAAGAGGGTTTTGCGAGAGGTGTTAAAGAAAAGTAGGAGTTGGTACCAAGTTAGAGAGGTTGCATGGTTTTATGCGGCCTGTTTTTTGGCATATATCGCAAATAAATAGTTTGGTGCATGTGATTTGAAAGTGTTGAAACCGACTGACCAAATATTAAGATATAAACTGATCGTGAAACGAAATCGATGACTAGTTTGGTTGTTTCATGATTATAAATCAAATCCTAAAACATCTTGATTTTAACCTAGTAGTTTCTACTTCTCTTCCACACTTCAGTTTGGTTGATTGTAAATCAAAACCTAAAACACCCTGATTTTAACCTAATTGTTTCTACTTCTCTTCCACACTTCAGTAGTTCAATTCATCTTCATTATCAAGTCTTTATTTACTAAGCCCTAGTTGCAGAATGTCGCTAGAGACTTCTCCACATATCTTAGTCCCGTCACTTGAATCATGCCTCAATTTTTATCCGCTCTATCAACTGCTTCTTGTAATGAATCTGGTAGTGGTTGCACTTTTAGCTTCGTAATGACTTGAGTTTTAGACTTTTCACTTTGTAACACTTGATTTTTATAACTATGTAATGTTAATGATCTATTACAAAAGAAATGGTTCTTGAAAGAACTTGTGGGATATTTGAATTGTTTTGGTTTTTTAATTTTTTCTCCAAGACTTGGCGCCTTAATTAATAGTTCCTGAATTTTTTTTAATTAATTCGGATGTATTTAACCAAAGAAAGAGGTTTAAATACAAAGTGTATTTTTGTTACAAAGTGTGAGAAGACACAACGAGTAAAAAAATCATAAAAAAATTATATCACACAATCTAAATCAAATTCCAAAAAAATAATTCCGAGCTTTTGTTCCCCTAGTCGTCCTGATTAAAAAAAAATAGAAGAAAAATAAAAAATAAAATAACTAATGTTTTTGATTGTGTCATTACAATGACGTCATTGTTTAATTATGAAAGACACAATAACGTCGTTGTATCATAAAAAGACACAATAAATCTTTATTTTTTTATTTTTTTTCTGAAAGAGGACGACGAGAGAAACATAGACTCCGAAGTACTTTTTTGAAATTCGATTTAGATTTTTGAGATACAATTTTTTTGGTGACTTTTTTAGACTCATTGTGACTTGTTACACTTTGTAACAAAAATACACTTTGTAGAAAAAATACACTTTGTAAAATAATCTCACCCTTACCTAAATTCTAATTCAATTTTAGAAAAAATCAAATCCGTCCGAATAACTCAATTCAGATAACTTGAAAAATGACCCTATTGAGTATTTAGAGTTAATTTCTAGTTTTGTAAATTATATCCATTTAAGTACCAACAGTTAATTTGTCTTCATTTATTGCCTGAGTTTTGTGAATCATTTTTATTTTTATTATTTTAACTAATGATGTTAACGTTTTTTGTTAGATTTTTTTGAAAAGATTAAAAAAATCTCATCACTCTCTCACTTTCCAATTTTTCTCTCTACTCTCTCTTCTTTCTCCACCACCACCGCCACCGTCTGGTAGAGGTGCACAAAGGAACCGGTTCCCCGACCCGAACCGATTTCAACCCGGTGGTGGTCAAACCGGTTTCAACCTGAAAAAAACTGACGGTTTGGGACCGGTTTGTATATTTATAGCCCATTTACCCAACCCGGTTTACGAACCGGCCCAAAAAAACCGGTTTGGAACCGGTTCTAGCCGTTATAAAAATTATCAAACGGTAATATAGCCGTTTCAAGTATTTTTTGATTGTTTTTTAAAAGTTTTTTTTTAACAATTTTGCCCTTATACGATAGTATAAATAGATAGTGGGTGTAATGGTTTGTCTCAACACGAACAAGAAGATATACACGAACAAGAAGTACAAATCGGACGATCCATATAAGTGTTTATTTTAACTTTATTTTTACGTACTTTTAAATAAATTGTATACTTTAAATATATTATTTATTGAAATAAAAAAATACTGTTTTTTTGGAACCGGTTTTTGGACCCGAACCGGTTAGGAACCGAGCCGGACCGGTTCCTATCGGGTTGGGTTTTATTTGCCCCAAACCGGTTTGGAAACTGACCCAGTTTTGGTCAAACACGGCCCAAAAATCTTTGACACTCGACCCGGTTCGGAAAAAAACCCGGTTTGCGCACCTCTACCGTCTGGTAACCACATTCAGCACCACCGTCCGATAACATCTTGCCACTGTCCTCCAGCAATCACGTCCATTAACATTGTCCCACCTCACACTCTTCCCTCCTCCACCCCTTCGTCTTCAACTCTCATCCCTCATCACCACTGTCGTACTATTACCACCACAACACCAACAAACCATACACTCAATACATGTTGTGTGGTGTGTCACCGTTACCTTCGCCACCACCATTGCAACACCATCACCACCATAGCACCAACCATCAATAACCTCTGACCAATTACCTCGACCACCACCTGTACACCTTTGCCTATAATCAGAACCATCTCCGGGAAACCTTAACCAACCTAAATGATTTTCTATTAAACTTGATTCCTGGAACCACCCGGCCATCATGCATCGACACAATGGAGGGCCACCATCCATGCATGGTAAAGGCTGAGGTCGGCCAGCACAAAGGTCGGCACAAACACTATACTTGCACCAGGTGTCTACCAACAAAAGGGAGGCCGGCGGAGCAACAATGGGGATGTCGGCGGAGAAACCGTCGGTGACTACAACAGACCCTTTCTCTAAACCACAAGAAAATGCTACAGGACCACATATAAGGGAAAAGGAAAAAGCGATGGTGCAGTGCATCGTTGTATCTTAAGTAATAGAAGCAGTAAACCACTATTCATTTACTTTTTCTTTTAACATATATGTTAATGTTAATGTTAATGTTAATGGATAGTGGAAATACGAAAATACGGGTGAAGAATGGTAGTCCAGATCTCCTAAACGGGTTATATGACCCGCGAGCAAGTTCAATCGGGTAGTAAATTGATGGGCGGGAAAATTATAGGGAGAGTCTCTTTTAGAGTGACGCATGTCTTCTAATTGGGATTGATTATTAGGATTAGATATAATAATCTTACTTATTAACAATAATAAAAACTATAATGTGACAAATGTCAAAGTTGTAATGGCGTAACTTTGCATGTTAAGATCACAAGGCATACTAATTATAGAAGACAGAAGTACGTAAACAGAGATAACAAACAAATAAACATACTCAATATATCTCACTAAAAAGCAGGATCTGGGAGGGGTAGGTGATGACAAGTCTTTCCTCTATCTTGAGAGATAGCGAGACCGCTTATAAAGAGACCTCCGACTCGAAAACGACTGCAAATAGATTATAGGGCATATAACACAGATATATATCACATAAGAGTTTAAAATAAGCATAGTCATATTCATAAGTATATTCATAAGCATAACAACCAGACTATAATGCATACATCCCATAAGCATACATCGCATAAGCATAAGCATAAGCATACACATAAGCATAACAACCCGAAGATAGTGCATACATCAAATAAGCAACATGTTTCACCTATAAAGTGCAAATGTCGATAACCTACACATTACGTGGGGGGTCACGTATCAGGTCTTCCTTTATTCCTCCTACCAACAGATCCCACTAGAAGTTCTTAATTTTAATTCTACGCCTCCACGCACTCCTATCCTCAATTATATGCTCAGAGAGGTGCAACTCTACCATATCCCCCTAATTATCTCATTCCTAGTCAACTTAGGTTTTCCTCTACTCCTCCTACCATCTAAGGTGATGTTCTCTACTGCTCTAACCGGCGCTGACATCGGTCTCCTCTTCACGTGTCTAAACCATCTTAATCTTCACTCTCGTATTTTATCTGTGATACAGGCCACCTCCTGCCTCTGCGAAACACGTCGTTCCTTATCCGATCCAGTCTTGTGTATCCACACATTCACCTCAGCATTCGCAATTCTGCGACTTGTATTTATCGCTCATGCAGTTTTTTTATGGTCCAACAGTCTGTTTCGTATAACATATCCGGACGTATTACCACTCTATATAGTTTTCCATTTAATATTGTTTGGAACCTATTATCACATAAAATCCCTGATACTGCTCTCCACTTGCACCATCCTGCTTGAACACGTTGGGCTACATCCCTGTGTATATCTCCTTCATTCTGTACGTAAGAGCTTAGGTATTTGAATCTAGACATCTGTGGGACCGTCATATCCTAGATAGTGATTTGGGTGTCCTCTTCATTCTCTCCACTAAAGTTACAATGCATGTATTCCGTCTTAGAGAGACTTATCCTTAAACATTTGCGCTCTAGTGCCGCTCTTCACTGTTTTAACCTCTCGTTAAGCACCATTTTAGATTCTGATATTAACATAATATCATCTGCAAACAGCATGCACCACGGGACTGGCTCCTGTATAGACTTGGTCATCTCATCCAACACTACTGTGAAGAGAAATGGGCTCAATGTCGATTCTTGGTGAAGTCCCACTTCCACCGGGAAGAAGTCTGTGTCTCCGACTGAGGCTCGCACACACGTTTTTGCCCCGTAATACATATACTTGATTATCTTGATATATCTCTCTGGTACTCTTCTATCTTGTAGACTTTCTCAAATGAGTTGTCGCAGAATACTGTCATAGACTTTTTCTATGTCAATAAAGATCATATGGAGATCTCTTTTTTTATATATTTCTCTATTATCCTCCTTATAACGTGTATGACTTCTGTTGTAGAGCGCTCAGACATAAATCCAAATTGGTTTAGAGCGCTCAGATATAAATCCAAATTGATTTATCACTGTCTGAGATATATATTGTTTATATGTGTGTATATATATTGCCGCATGTACCACTTTTGTAAATTTGTTTATATTATTTGTTGTTTTATTTTACATGGGTAAGTCACGTGGTTACGAAACGAATCATAATCAAATAAAACTATTAAAGAAATTGTATAAACTTTAATAATTTTTTGAATTATATCTCAGGTAAAAATATTAGTATCTATATAATATTAGTATCCAGTATTCATTTTCATAATGCTTGAGTTGTGATGTAATTTGTTGTTCATCCGTTGCGAATTCTGCATGTTGCAAATTCGATCATGGATTTAATGGATATTTTTGTCAGCCCATAGTAAATGAGCTATAGATCCAACTAGAGGTGCACAAACCGGTTTTTTTTTTGAACCCGGGTCGGGTTGGACCCGGTTCAGGTTCGGTCAACGAAATGGAGCCCGGTTTTTGACCAAGAACCGGTTCGGGTCGGAACCGGTTTTCAACCCCA
>BJCO01001807.1:0-14852 GCA_018326465.1 Flaveria floridana
ATACAAATATACTTAAGTTTTATATATAACTATAAAATACATATATAAATCATATATAAATTACTTATATTTGATTATATATATAATATACTATATATATAATTATGACGTCATCCGGTTCTTAAATCCGGTCCGACCACCAAACCAGTAAGACGTCCGTTTCGACGTCCGATCCGGTTTTGAAAATATTGATTGCAAGTAAGAAAAAGGCTGCTAAATAACGATATTGTAATAAAATATCTATATATTTTATTATTTTTATTGTTTAGTCAAACTAACATATATCCTCATTTGTCACCGTACATTTTCAATGAAGGAAGATAAGGTATATGCGTCAAGTCCCCGAGCAGGTTCTGTGCTTCTTGTCATTTGGTCGCTTCGAAAAACAAACTTCTTTTCTTTATATAGTTTATATAAACTTATCAGTCATATCCAATCTCGAAAAACCTCCGTCACTTCTTAATTGGAGAGGAATCCATTAAGTGTCAGATCTTAATAAAAGGATTTGTGCACTATCCCTTCTTCGACTGCTGCCCCAACGAATGTAGTCTGGAGCAAGTTTGGAAGGCGCTCGGCCTTGTTCACCCTTGTAGCTAAGTATTTTTAATTCCTTATACTTAGATTTTGTGTTTATTTGAATTAAAATAATCGTTTATGATCATTTATGTTCATTTTATGTTCATTTTATGTTCATAAACCTTCTTTTATAGAATGAAAAAGTAAACATGAAAATTTATTTTCTTAAGAGGAACTACCAATTATTAAATAGTTTATAATTATTATAATTAAAAAGGACATTTTTAAACCATAAGAAGGGTGTTATGAATTATGATTGATGGTTTGATTAGGCGTAAGGGTGAGTTGTAGATGTTATTCTCTTTGCCCCACGATGGATTCCACATTAATGACTAATAATGCACCCATCAAAATTGGTTTTAACATGAGAACTTTATAGTTTACAATTTTTTAAAATGGCAATACTTCATTAACTTCAAATTCCCAGCTAGCAAGAAGCCACCGATACAAATGCAATATAAAACCATACGATTCAACCAGAAACAAGAAACTATTCACGTCGCTCTATACAATCGTAACTAAGGGGATGTTTGTTTCTTTCAGAAAAGTTTTTCTTTCACTCTTTTGTCTTCGTCACGCAAACCACGCGTAGATGTTAAGATCTGCAAAGTGTTTGTTTTTTTGAAGACTTTTTATTAAAAAAGTCTGCACGAGTTCTGCATTGTACAGACTTGACACAACCACTTCTAAAGTCTTTTAAAGTCTGTATGGGATTAAACACTATCACCCACCACCATCGTCCTCCACCACCACCGTCCGCCACCACCCACGTCCACCACCACCCACCGTCCACCACCACCCACCGTCCACCACCACCCATCGTCCACCACCACCCACCGTCCACCACCACCCACCGTCCACCGTCCACCACCACCCACCATCTACCATCACCATCACCGTCCAGCACCGCCATATATCACCAACAGTTTATTTTAGCAGTTTGCAGACGTTAAAAAACATATATTTTTCTTGTTGCAGACTGTAAATGTTTGGTTAACTTTTTTTCTTGCAGATGTGATCTGTAAACTGTAGACATTTTGATACAGAAAAAACAAACACCACGAACAATAATAACTTAAACTGTAGGAGAGTCAAGTTACATTTGATCTATATTTAGCAACTCGGTCGTTATGGTAACTAGCATAAGTGGCAACTAGGCATCAACAACAACTCATCAATAAAAACTACTAGCAGTTACAACGTCTAAGCGGTGGTAGCTATTGATCATTTGTAACTTGACCTCTCCTATGATTTAAGTTTTGATAATTATAATTGTTAATCACCAACTTAATTGTTGTATTGGTTCATCTCTTATAAAAACGGTTTGTGTTCTTTTTTACATAAAATTTTGATATACGAAATCAGTTTTTTTTGTTTCAAATAAAGATCCATCCTCGTTTATTTATGAACTTTTGTCTTCTACAATTGATTTTATACTCATAAAATACTGTAATTTAAAAGTTATTCAAGACATTTGAGATATTCAAAACTTGCCTAGGGAGGTCATATGAATGTATTTTATACCCATAGAATACTTTAGTTTAAAACTTGCATATATTTTGAATTTAGAACAAGTGCTTGAGCACGTCTTTGTCTACTAGAACTTGGACAGTTATATTCATATATTTTTATATTTATGGTAATCTCGAAACATTGTCATATAACTAACAACTAGAAGTTAAGTCTCTAACATAGAAGCAGAGTTTGTAGCTATGCATATAACTATTTTTTTCAAGTTTATTTCTAAACATTCGAGTGTAGAATTTGAACAAAGTTTCATCATTTGTAATGTATTTAAATAAATCTTCACATTCTAATAAAAAAGTATCTTGAGATGACACGTGATAACATTATAACTATCATCATCATCAAAATTTTCTCACTTCTCTCTCCTATTAAATAATTATCTTAATTACTGATAATATTATTTAACACTTTTTTAGATTTAATAAGTTAAAAAAAATATCTATTTATTAATATTATTTCTAAATAAATATTTTTTATAAAATAATAAAGTTTTCTAAAGTTTAAAACTTTTTTATAAATATGAATATTTTAAAATTGGTATCTTTAAAAACTCAATTTTTTAAAATAAAAAATAATTAAATTTGAGAGTTATAATAAGAAAATATCTAAAAATGATATTTTTATACGGTTTGTTTTAGAACAAAATATTTATTTATTTTGAAAAAAAAATAGTAACAAAATTTTAAAAAGTTGATATCATTATTTTATTACTTATAGTCATTTCTGATACGTAATTTCAGTCTTATTATATATAATAAAATCATTTTATAATTAACAAATTTTATTATATTAATATTTTAATTATTTAAACTGTGTAACAAACGAGTTTACTAAAACTAATCATTTTTATATAATAGGACAATCTGTCCGTTTATTTTTAAGGTACAAGACTATTGGGACACATATGTACCAAGTAAATTGAATATTCAAATATATATTGTTTATCATGAATATGTCTCATGGTGTTTATATTAATGGGTCGAGGTCTTATAAGTTTCGTCGGTTTTCATTGTTAGTAATAAAAATCTGCGTGTCAAATATAATAAAACAATATATTGAGACCATGCATAAAAGTGGATTGCAATATCTACTGATGGGATTGCATTATATATTATATATAGCATTATACATGTTAATTTAATTGCCTTTTAGTACACTTTTATATATAATCATAGGTATTTATATAAAAATATGTAATAATTTCAGAAAAAATATATGTATAAAGCTCTTTTTAGGATCGTGCGCATACTTGAACTTGATATATGAAGCTCGAATTTGACTTGGGCTCACTAAGACTCGTCTCATTTCAAGCTTTTTATCGATCTGATATCAAGTAGTTAGCGAGCGGCTCGTCTCGTCTCGTCTGCAGGCTTATGTGATAGAATGATAGGTAAAAAGAGGAAAAAATGAAAGGAAAATTTTGAAGTATAAATGATAACCTGAAAAAAAAGGTACAATACCATCACACACACACAAAAAATAATAATAGAAAAGCTATGTGGCCACGTCCTAATATAGCAGGTACTATTTATTGGCCATGAATTTTAATATAAAGTATAATGGTATAATATGATTCCCGCTTATAAATAATTTGATTGTACAATCATCTTGTAATCATCTTATAAGATCATATCTTATATTTATTATACAAGTTATTTTACATACTTTAATTAATATATTTTTTATAGTACCGGTCGATTCGCTTAAAAAAAGTTGAATTTGTAGTCTAGAGTACTATTAGAAACAAGTTTAAGGGCATGACAGTGTTGAGTTTTTATCAAGTTTAAAATACAATTTGAGCTCATAAAGTTCAACCTTACTGAGTTTGGATAAAATAAAGAACATTTACACTTACAAAGATCGAGCTCAAGCTCACAGGACTTTAGTTGAATTATTATCGACTCTTTTAATCTATATACATTATATCATGTAGGAGTTGATGTAGAAATATAAGGTTGTAAGCAATTTAGTTTTGGTTTTTATCGATTTATTTGAGCTCTTAAAAAGTGAAACCTTTTAAAAGAATTATCCGGCAATATATCACAATTAGTATTTTTCAATATATTTTATATACAAATTTCAATAAAGTTTGAGAGTATTTTATCATGAGCTTTTACTAATTATTTTTCAAATATATTTGACTTGTGTTGTTGTTGTGGTCAGTGGCGGACTTACCTTATGTGGGGAGGGTCAACCGACCCCGCAGAATTTTTTTTTATCTGTAATATGTATTGACGTTTTTCAATTGACCCCGTGTATTTTTCAACTTCGACCCCTATGAAAAAAATTTACGACCCCTATGAAAAAAATTACGACCCCGGAGAAAAAAATTTCTGGGTCCGCCACTGGTTGTGGTTGTGTACTATATCTTTACTTGATCAATAGGTTTGACACATTTATACTAATAAATAATTACATAGGGTGGACACATGTTATCATCATATTATCTTTATTATTTATTTTCCCGCCCAAATCATTTAGTAAATTTTAAAGTAAATGATTTAAATACAAACTATTTTAAAACTAAAAAATATGAAAAATAATATCAACCATACATCTTATTAATCAATGGTTAAGATAAAAAATTATAAGGAAAAATTTGTTAGAGGGGTATTTTAAAAATAACTTTTATGTACGACATTATTTTTTTATAAAAATTACATAAAAAACAAATATTTTTGTATTTAAAACGAGTACAATATTGTTATATAAAAAATTAAAAAAATGTACGTTATTAAGCTTATATCTCGTCATTGTTTCTTTAATGCAGTTTCATTGTATTTTTTTTGTTAGTTATTGTGTTTTTATGAATACTATTATGTTTTTCTAAAATGATAATTTTTAAAAAATATAATGATGAAATAACATTGTTATGTATATCTAATATGTAAAACATGATAGTAAATTAACAACTAATTAATCTACTACATTATAAACAATGACCAAATAACACAATGTATCATGGTGTCTTTTGATCGTTATTATGTTATCTTGAACACTATGAGTTTTGAAAAATAAATTGGTGAGATAACATCATTATGTACTTTTAATGGTAAAACACAGTGATAGATAATAACTTTGTATAATCTATTAAGAAATAAATAATAAAAATAACACATTGTGTTATCTCTAACACTATGAGTTTTGATAAATACATTGGTGAAAGTATGTCATTACGTATGTCCAACTGTAAAACACAATATATGGTAAATAACAAGTTTACAATCTATAAAAACCAATGATAAAAATAACATAAAATGATCTAAAATGTAGAACACAAATTATTAACATACATAACAAATGATGTAAAATATATAACACAATGAACATATAAGATATAATGAGCTGATTTATTAACACAATAATCAAAATACCCTCCTTTTTAAAATAATAAAAGGACACGTGTCAAGCTGACAATCCTTAGTATCACTTTTTAGATTAAATATTATGTTTTACTATAACCTTACCCATTTTTAAAAAGTTAAAATGACTAATTCTTAAATTCTCTCTCTCTCTCTCTCTCTCTCTATATATATATATATATATATATTATTGATTTTAGAAAAATTAAGTTGTTTAAAATAAGAGAGAGGGAGAGGAGGGAGATATAAATATATATATATATATGTGTGTGTGTGTATATATATATGTATATATATACATATATATATATATATATGTATATATATGTGTATATATATGTGTGTATATATATATATTTATCTCTCCCTCCTCTCACTCTCTCTCTCTCTTATTTTGAACAACTTAATTTTTCTAAAATCAATATTTTTTATAAAACATATATTTTTATTAATTGAAAACTAAACATTTTGATTAAAAATACACTTTTTTGAAAAATAAGATTTTTAGAAAACTATGAATTTATTTAAACAATGTATCTTTCTACACATATGGAATATTCTAAAACCGATTTGTTTTTAATAAAGGTTTTATATGAAACTGTTTGTCTAAAAAATTAAAAAAATGATTGAAACTTGGAATTTTTAAACAATCAAATATTTATAAAATTGATGTTTTGTCAAAGAATAATTTTTTAAATACAAAAAATTATTTATAAAACAAGAGTAACTAAAACCCATAGTTTTGAAATAATGAGATTTTTATTAAAAATGATAATTTTTCAAAAACAATATTCCCAGAACAAAATTTCTCTTAACATATTATTAAAATGAGAGTTAAAAAAATTTTAAAATAAAAGTTTTAAAAAATTAATAAAAGTATTTTTTTAACTAAAGTAATTACTAACACATAATTTTTAGCTATATCTTATATCAAAATAGTGTTTTATATTTTCCCGCTTTTCATTAATTTTTGATATTTTTTATTTAGCCCGTGTAATACACAGGGTTATAACCTAGTATATACATAGTTATCATCGATGCATACCACATAATGATATTTTAAGGGACGTAAGGACTTTATCATTTGGTTACACGACACCGCTTTTTATTACTTGAACCAAATGCTATTGTAAATAAACTCTTTTTTCCAAACATTAATATTTCACGTTGCATTATACGAGGCATAATTACCAATATATCACAATTAGTAAATTATGACTTTTAGTAGGGAGACATGACCTAAAACATGATATTAGCATAACACAATAAAAACTTAATTAAGGTTAGAGTTGATCAATACAACTTGTTTATTAAATGGATCCGCTTAAGTAGTTGGTTGAATCATTAACTCGTTTTAGCTTAATTGTTTTTATTAAAAGTTTTTGTTTAGAATTTAGAAGTAGTTTTCATAAAACGGCCAACTCGTTTACACAGTCACAGTATCATTCTTCTAAATTTACAGTTTATTGTCGCTATGAAACTTGAGTTTTTAACCATTGGAGAATTACCAAATGTGTAGTTTGAGATGAAATTTGAAAGAAGAAAAATTGAAAAGTTTCCCACTTGCTGGTTAAAAAAATAAATAGTTAGACGAGTCAGGTGAAGAAAATAAAAAAGAATATAAAGAAGCATGATAAATTGTTAAAAACCACACCTGTTTGATAAATATTTTCGGTCCCCGTTATATTTGGTAAATAGTCTAAAAAACACGTATATTTTTAACTAGTTTTTCATAAAAAGTAATTTGGCTAGAACTCCAAAATTACAAACACCATCATTAGGTTTAATTAACCGAAACCTATTCCAACTTCCGTTGTGTGCCCGGGTTTACTTAAGGAGAAAAAAAAATTTTCTTTTACTTTCCTTTCTTTTCTTTTTCTTCATTTTTTTTCCTTTCCATTTCCTTTCAATTTTAAAGAAATCATTGCAGGTTTCATTTTCCTTTTATTTTTTTAAATGAACTTGAGAATATAACGTTTTTACTTTACTTAAAAAAACTCTGGAACACAATAATTTTTTTATTTCCTTCCAATTCATTTCTTTTCTCTTTTTAAATAAACCCGGGAACATAACGTTCGAGTCATAATAATCATTTTAGCATCCGTAGCTCTCAAAATTTAGATTATCCTTTTTTGTTTTTGTTTTTTATTTATTTTCCATCCCTTGAAATTAACCACTTCATCACGATTACACGTCCATATAAAGATATCATTTATTGCTTTAGAATATCTTTCTTAAAGAATATTATAGAGATTTTGACGAATAAGAAAATATAAATGGGTTGAATAGTTGATGCTAAATCATAGAATATTAGGACTTGGAAGTTGGAACCTTTGATCAAGTGGTAGTCAAAAATCAACGCAAAGTATTTGACGGTTGCAATTCACGTCTTCAACCATCCGTTTACTTAAATCAACGTAAAAAAGAAATTAATAGTGAAAGTAGTTGTGGAGTTGACCGATGGATAAAAACCGGTCTAGACCATATGAACCGGTAATATTACTCCATTAGTGACCATATGGAGGTGTACATGAACATGCTCTTCATATCCCCGAACCCGATCCTAAATCGTTAACATCAAAGAAAACCATTAGAAGTTATCGTCTACTAGTAACCCAAATCGAGACAAGGCTCGTATAGTGGGTCAACCCTAGTGGGTCGATCAGTAATGAGCCTAAGCTTAATAAATGTAGCCCAAAGTAAAGGTTTTATCTACTAGTAATCCAAAGCGGGACGATGCACATATAATCCAATTATTAACATGACAGTCTTGAGTTTCACAAATGTTTAAACATGTAATTCTACTTAAAATCAATACTTTAGAACAATGATCGACGTCTGGTATTTCTTACTTTACTATGACATAAACTAATTTTTTAGAATAAGTCATAATCTACTTTTATTAATCAACTAGATATGTACCGTCTAAGATTTACTCCTCAATGTTTTATATAAAGTTCATGGCTTAACGCATCTACCTACAAAATATACCTTAGTGACGACTTATGAACACATTTTGATATTAAGTGGTAATAAATTAGGGTTAAATTTGTAGACTTGCGGTTCATTAATAAACCTGTTAAATACAAACCATAAGTAGGTGAATGGACGGCTACAAATTTAATCGGGCTCAAACCATATAATCGGTCAACATGATCCAGCGGTTTATGTCAAATTAAACTTACTATTAAATAATAAATCTGGGCCCTTCAATTTAATGTCATGTTTCCATTTGTTGTTAATGAAAAAGGGTGATGCCATTATCCAATCAATGGAAATTAGAAAGATGCCAATTTTGAAAAACATCTAGGGCGGTTTTTGTATATTTTAACTTTGAATTAAACGGGTTGTATACCCTGATATTTTCATGTATATTTTAGTTTTGCAGTGACCCCTTAACTAATTGTTAACTTCTAATTGTTAACTTTTTGCTTGAAAACTTTTGTTCCATCTTACTACTAATTCTTTGATGGTAATATACTCGACATTTTCTATTATTCAGCTCATACCATCAAATAAGACGCAATAAAATGATACGTTGTAATCACGTGTTGTGTTATATAGAGATGTTTTAAACTTGATCTAGTTTTTTATATGTCGATAAACATTTTGTTATGTTTGGTTATGTTGTTATAAGCGAAATAACTTCATGATATGCCTTTTTTCTCATATATAAATATGCTCATTGCTTAAAAACTTAGTTGTATTCGTTCTATTTTTTCATATATTTTTTAAACTTGTTGCATTTTTTCATTGGTTTATAAGTATAGTTTTTTTTCCAGTTTATTATGAAGAACCAAAACAAATGAAACTTAATGATCAAACATTAGGTTGTAGTATAAAATACTAAATTAATGAAAGAATGAGATACAGAGGAGAAAAATAAAGCAAATAAAAATAATGTAAAATCCAATTCGACCATCCGATCCGATTTGTAATGTTCACCGGTCTGACCGATACTCGGCTGGTTCAAATGAAAACAACCCAAGTAGGTACAATCCGATCAGTTCTATGACCGGTTCCAAGTCCGACCAGTTCGGTCACATTCCAAAAACACGGTTAAAAACAAATAGCAAGTTATTGATAGTATAGGGGCCATTAATCGAAATCAGTTCATATAACTATTTAAAAACTGTCGATTGCAAACAGGGGAAGACGAAGAGCGGCAATTTCGGCCACTCTTGCTCATGTACTCTGATTTCTCATCATCATCATCATCATCATCATCAAACCCTTCAATTGTTCTTTCTATTAACCCTACACAACCTGCAACCCTAACAAACATCACCATCGATTCTTCTCTCTCTGTTTCTCTCCCTCTCTCTCTTCAACACCATGGCGGATCATAAGATAATGAAGAAGAGAGGGAGGAGCAAGCTCTTCACGTCTTGCTTTCGGTCTTTCGCAGCCGACGAAAGACCGATTTCGTATAGGAAATCGGATAGCCGGAGTTTTAACAATGGGCGGGTGGGAAGAAGGAATTTGGTGGCGGTTGGTGGTCGTAAGGAGGAGGAAAACGTCGTCGTTGTTCGGGATGTCGGTTTGGTTGATGATCGATCGGGTGAACGGAGCTCGTGTGGCGGAGGCGTGGCTCGGTTGCTTAAGGCGGTTTTGTTTGATTCTGTGATGGTTAGTTGTTCGTTTGTTTTGGTGAATTGGTTGATTGATTTGTTGAATTTGTAGTTTCGGTTTTGGAGGTTTAATTGATTTGATTTTGCTTCGGTTGTGTGTGGATGTGGATTGAAATGAATTTGATGTATGTTTTGTTGTGATTTTGTGGTGAGTTATTCATTTGTTATTGGCAAACCGCTTGATTTGTTGAGTTTTGTATTCAATGTTGGCGGTTTAATCGTGTTGATTTTGCTTCGTTTTTGTATTGAAATGAATTTGATGTATGTTTTGTTGTGATTCATCATGATTAGTTGAATGTTTATTCAATTTTGGCGGTTTAATTGTTCTGCTTTTGCTTCGTTCTTGGATAGATATGAATTTGATGTATGTTTTTTGTGTTGAAATCGTTGATTGTTCATCTTCTAGATCATCATGGTTAGTTGTTCATTCGCTTTGGCAAATCGCTTGATTTCTTGCATTCTGTATCCAATTTTGGTGGTTTAATCGTTTTGATTTTGCCTCGTTTTTGTATATATTTGAAGTTTGATATATGTTTTTGCTGTAATTTGTGTTGAAATCGTTGAATGTTCATCTTCTAGATCTTCATGGTTAGTTGTTCATTCCTTTTGGGAAAACCGCTTGATATGTTAATATCTGTATTCAGTTTTTGCAGTTTAATCGTTTTGATTACGCTTTGCTTTTGATGTATATGACTCTGAATCTGAATGAATTACAAGTTTCATTGTAATTTCTGTTGAAATCGGTGAATGTTCATCTTCTAGATCTTCTAAATCGATACAAACATTCATAATTCATTAATTTGCATGTTTTAATCTACAGGTGAAGAAGATTTGCAGTTCATCAAAACCTTCAATCAGTTCAGACACATGCGAATCATTTCAATCAATCGAGAAAACCTGCAATCCATCCGACGACATTAACACCTCCACTAAAGAACAAACAGACATCGAAGATTCTTCAAGCCGTTGTTCAAATCTACTATCATCTTCTTCACGAACCACAAGCTCATCATACTCCAGTTCTTCATCTTCGTCCACAAACTCCAATTCTCGATGGTTATCTGAACCAAAAACATCATCATCTCCAACAGATTTATCAGATATTAATCATCCAACTTCATCCACTTCATCATCCTTACAGAAACCAAATCGATCATCATCCCTAGCAGATCATGACACTTCAATCTCAACACCTTTAGCAAAATCAAACTCCGTACCTCAATCATCATCACACCACAACGGATTATCACAACCAGATTCATTCGATTCGAGAACTTTGGTTTCATCCAATACCATCAAATCCAATTTGAACATTCGTTGGTGTTTGTTTCTTCTTTTAAGCCTTGTAGTGTTGGTGATGTACGGTAGGATATACTCTATTCTATGTACTTCAATCTGGTTCTACCTGGTGCCTTGTAGACGGGTTAAACGAGTCAACTCGGTTACAAACACGACTCGGTTGATGGATACTGAGTCGGAGCAGTACAAGAAACGAGTGATTATGGCAGGTTTGCTTGATCGGACACGTAATCCGCTTCGGTAGCTGTTTTAGGGAAGGTGAGATTGGTGGGAGTGGATGAAATGTGTGTACAAAAGTACGTGTACGCATGTTTGTATGATTTATGAAGTAATGAATATGAATATATTTATTGAGAATGATAAAAATTTGTATGATTTCTGAATTTGTAATGGAAATCTAGACATTGGGGATACGGATCATATGACAAATGACAAATCTGCTTGTTAGAATATTTGATTTTTTCAGGTTTGGATTTATTATAGAAGATTCTAGATTCGGGTCGGTACGTTCAATCCATAGCAAGTAATGCTGGTTAAATATTTAAGCAGACTCCTAGATCAACTGGTTTAGGAGGAGCGATTATATGACTTTCTAAAATTGAGGTCATGGGTTGGAGTTTTAGTGGGACAAGGGTTTTATCACAGTGAGCCTTTGGGTGGTGGGTTTTCCATGAAATGATGGGCGAGTCTGGTCACTAACGTTGTCTGTGTTCGCGGGCATGAGTGGTCTTTCGCCAATGGGTTTACCCGGGTGATCGAATTTAAAAAAATTTTGTTGGCCGTTAAAAAAATATATTTAAGCAGACGTGTGTGTATATATGTTATGTTTTTAGAAACCCCCAATGGCCAATACTCACCATTTAATGTTACGATTAATTTTACAACTTTTGTTCATCATAAGATTTAAATCACGATCAAATGGAGAGATACATCTTTTGTTCGACTCATGTATTACGGTTAATTAATTTATTTCATACTTAAAATTAGTTTAGTATAAAATGACCATTCTTATGCAAATGTTCAAATAAGAGCAACAAAGTAATTAGAAACAAAAAGAGCCATTTTATGACGTGGATCAAGTAAAGAAATGAATGATCACATATTCCCGTGAATTATAAAATGTAAGAAACACAAAAGAATAAAAATTAAAATCAATGCTTGTCATAAAAGATGATGGATTTATGAATTATGATGTCAAGGAAGATTATTTCATAATACACAATTGTGTGTCATTTATTTATGACACGTCTTTATAACACACAACACATGTCAAGGAAAACCCTGCTATAACAAAGATAATACGCATTTGTATGTTATAATTACATGTCATGGTTTTAACAGTTTAAAAAAATAAAAGTTTATATAGAATCATTAAATTTCATATTAAATAATAAATAATAATTAATGTCTTATAAAATAAAATACATAGATAATAAAACAATACATGTTATAAAATACTAAAAAACAGTATAAAGTCAACAATATTTCATACAATATCTCCAAAAATAAAATTTTGATACAAATTTTCACATAAAATTGCAGTCTATCATAAAACTCGACCGTTATTCTCTAATTCCATCCATATTAGCATCCGTCATTCCATCGCTCCTTGAAAAATTCATGAAGCAAACACATTAGACTGTAAACACCCATTCGGTCTGCCTTTTATACCGTCGGAGTGCATGGCTAAATTTCATTTTGTTACCATTGAAGAAGCTTATTTTTTGGGTGTTGATGTGTGAAGAAGGTGGAAAAAAAAATTTAGTAGCTTACGTCATATAACTAAACATACAATCAAATAGTAAACTTAGGTTATGGGAGGTCTGAGGAGCAAACACGTGAAGGGGAAGCTCGTGTAGAAAGACAGTTTCAGACAAGGCGTATGAGTATCGAGAGAACAAGAGGAAAGGAGGGAGTCAAGAGGGAGTGTTGCCCATGAAAATAAGAAAGAAGCTCTGTGATTGTTGTAATATGCTTATTTGTATCTATATTTGGATATAGATACATTCTTATTTTTATCTGTGTTTGACTATATATGTTATTCAAAATTAAGTCAGGTCAAATATAGTATTATTAATTTTTTTTAAGTTATGATGTAGAATACCACTTCATAATGCTTCGATATGAATTTTGTTTAAGTCTAAATTGTGTTAAGGCTCACTGAATTTATCAAATACATATTCAAAATCTGCATAGAAAACACATTTTACTAACTACATAATATTTTTTATCAAGTCCAGACGCTAATAAAAACCACTCAACCGTCTATGCGTATACATAATCCCAGTTGCATCGTGTGAAAAAGTTCCATTAAATAATACATTGATTGTTTTTTTTATCATAATCATGAACATGTTTAAAATATATTATTTAACTGATGGTACACATTTGAAATATAATATTATTGAATTGATTGGTTACACCTTTGAATCATAAAACCAGATTTTTCTATACATGTTAACGAACGAGAATGTTAGAAAAAAATATATATAGTGATTGGTGCAAGCATGACCACTAAATAAATAATAAACAAATTTAGATATGATCCTTACAAAGACAATTTTATAAAATTATAGGATTGATGTAACCCAAATCTTGCAACTCCTCATGACATATAATGCAACATTATAGTCTAACCCTTTTAAATCGACTTTAGTCTCACATTTTCACATGTGTTACCGGTCTTTAATTTCACGATAATTGCTATTTCACACATATACTAAATGAAATCATTGGAGGTAGCTATTGTGTATTACATGATCAAAACAAACAAACAAACAAACATACCCAGTAAGTCCCACTCAAGAGCAGGGTCTGGGAGGGGTAGGTGGCGGCGAGTCTTTCCTCTATCTTGGGAGATAGAGAGACTGCTTCCGAAGAGACCCCCGACTCGGTAACGAAAACCAATAATAGTCGCAATCGTAAACATAAAGTAAGTCAGACAACACACAAGTTTAAATCACTTAAATACATAGAAAGCGTGTACATCAAATAGGCGGGTAGAATCACGTATAAGGGCAGAAATAGGAAGACAGGTGGGCCAGATCTAGTCTACCCTTCCTACCCAAGATCTACGTCTACCCTTCCTACCCACCGGTCTCGCTAGAAGTCCTTAATTTTAATTCTACGTCTCCACTCACTCATATCCTCGATCATGTGCTCAGAGAGGTGCAAGTCTACCATATCTCGCCTAATTATTTCGTCCCAAGTCAACCTAGGTCGGCCTCTATTCCTCCTACCCTCTACGGTGATGTTCTCTACTGCTCTAACGGGTGCTACCATCGACCTTCGCTTTACGTGCCCAAACCATCTTAATCTTCCCTCTCTTATTTTATCTGTGATACACGCCAACTGCATCCTCCGTCGAATCGCGTCGTTTCTTATTCTATCCAATCTTGTGTGTCCACACATCCATCTCAGCATACGCATTTTCGCGACCTCTATTTGTCTCTGGTGC
>BJCO01001808.1:0-16582 GCA_018326465.1 Flaveria floridana
TTTTGATGGCATCCATTCATATAATGCTTTTGTGATGTAATGCAACAATGTATTTTGTAACTGATTAATGATGTATTATTTTGCAAAAGCCTTTATAATGAAATGAAATGTCATTTTTGAATGTTTCTGCTGCAATGTTTACTTAAGATAAATGAGAATGTATGTTTTATGTGCGATGATCAACCAGCTGTAAGCGTCCCGGGAACGGGGCCTTACAGCTGGTGATACCTTTAGATATACCTTTTCTTTAATTTGAAATTTTAAAGACTTTCTTCTCTTATGAGCATAACTCTTTTGCCTATCACGTGCTGCCTTTAATCTGTTCTTAATTTAACTGATCTTATAAGATGTTTCCTAGATAAGCTCTGGGCCTGTAAGTTGTCTCTCTCCTACCTCATTCCAGCATAAAGGTGATCTACATTTCCTTCCATATAAAGCTTCAAATGGAGATGCTCTAATACTAGCATGATAGCTATTATTATATGAAAATTCAATCAAAAGTAAGTGTGAATCCCAGTTACCACCAAAATCTAATACACAGGCTCGTAACATATCTTCCAATAATTGGATTATTTTCTCACTATGTGCATCTGTCTGTGGATGGTATGCTGAACTCATATTTATCTGGGTTCCTAACGTTTTTTGTAAAGTCTACCAGAATCTTAAAGTAAATCTGCTATCTCTGTCAGATATTATTGATATGGGTATCCCATGTCTAGACACAATTTCTTTTATATAAATTTTTGCTAGCTTTTCCATCTTATAATCTTCTCTTATTGGTAAGAAATGAGCTGACTTAGTCAGTCTGTCAACTATCATATTATGTCATAACCATTTGAGGTTCTAGGCAACCTAGTTATAAAATCTATGGTGATTTGATCCCACTTCCACTCAGGAATTTCTGGGTGTTACAAACATCTTGAGGGTTTCTGATATTCTACCTTAACTCTTGAATAGATATCACACTTCTCCATAAATTTAGCAACGGATCTCTTCATACCCGGCCACCAATACTCGTTCCTCAAATCTTTGTTCATCTTGTTGTTTCCTGGATGTACTGAATATATAGACTTGTGTGCTTCTTTCAAAATAGTTTCCCTAAGCATGTTATTGTTAGGAATCCAAATTCTTCCCTTAAATCTCAGGATTCCATCTGAAATTGCTTCCAGTTGCTTGCTCTGTCCCTTCACATCTTTTAATTCATCTTCTCGCTGAGCTTCTCGGATCTGGCTTATCAAATCCGAGCGTAAACCTATCCTCATGGCACGAGCTCGTAATGGCTTAATTCTTGCTTTTCTGCTAAAAACATCTGCTACTACATTTGCTTTTCCTGGGTGATACTTAATTTCACAATCATAATCACTTAGTAATTTTACCCATCTTCTTTGCCTCATATTTAACATATTTTGATCAAATATGTGTTGTAAACTTTTATAGTCTGTATAAACTATGCACTTAGTTCCATATAGATAATGTCTCCAAATCTTAAGTGCAAACACTACTGCTTCTAGTTCTAAATCATGTGCAGTGTAATTCTTTTCAATTCCTCTGAGCTGCCTAGATGCATATGCAATTATCTTATCTCGTTGCATTAAAACACATCTAAAACCTTGATGTGATGTATCATAATATACTACAAAATCATTTGTTCCCCCTTGAAGTACTAAGATAGGAGCACTACATAACTTATTCTTTAAGAGTTCAAAGGCAACATTCTGTCTTTCTACCTAAACATATGGCTTATCTTTCTGAGTTATCTATGTTAAAGGTTGGGCTATCCTTGAGAAATTTTCTATAAACCTTCTATAATAACCTACCAAACCTAAGAATTGTCGAATTTTAGTTGACATTTTTGAAATTTCCTATTCCTTAACTGCTTCAATCTTTGCTGGATCAACTTGAATTCCTTCTTGGTTAACCACATGTCCTAGGAATTGTACTTATCTTTTCCATAATTCACATTTTGAAAATTTGACGTTCAATTTCTCTTTTCAAAGTAGTTCTAAATTATCCTTAGGTGTTTCTCATGTTCCTCCTTACTCTTAGAATAGATGTCATCTATAAAAACAATGACAAATTTGGCTAAATAAGGTTCACATTTACTCTTAGAATAGATGTCATCTATAAAGACAATGACAAATTTGTATAAATAAGGTTCACATATCCTGTTCATTAGATCCATGAACACTACTAGGGCATTTATTAACCCAAATGGCATTACAAGGAACTCATAATGACCATATCGAGTTCTGAACGCAATGTTAGGAATATCCTCATCTCGCACCCTTAACTGGTGATATCCTGATCTTAAGTCAATCTTGGAAAAGTAATAGTTCCTTGTAATTGATGAAATAGGTAATCTATCCTAGAAAGAGGATACCTATTCTTTGTGGTTACTTTATTGAGTTCTCGGTAGTCGATGCATATTCTAAAAGTTTCATCTTTCTTCTTTATAAATTGATGCTCTCCAAGGAGATACAATAGGACATATAAACCCTTTATCTAATAATTCCTGAAGTTGACTCATTAATTCTTTCACTTTTATTAGCGCTAAACGATACGGAGATTTAGATATAGGGGCAGTCCCGGGTACTAATTCAATTTTGAATTCTACTTGAAGAAGGGGTGGCAATCTTGGTAATTCATCGGGAAATACCTCTGGATATTCTCTAACAATAGGAACATTTTCTAAATTGTTCATGTCTAATCGTGTATCACCTATATGAGCTAGAAACGCTAAACATTTCTTTCTAAAATATCTCTGAGCTTTCTTACATGAGACCATCTTTACAGTACCCTATGTTTTTCACCATATATGGTATGGATTGTATTATTCTTATTTGAAGGAATTTTAATCATTCTTTTTCCACAAATAATGTTAGCGTGATTCTTACTTAACCAATCCATACCCACAACAACATCAAAACCTCCTAATTAAATAGGAATCAAATCTATATTAAAGTAATGACCGTCTTAATTTAAAGTGCAATTAGGAATAACTTCACTAGCCTTAATTATTTTTCCATCAACTAATTCTATCATATGTTTACTTTTCAGTTTTTCTGAGGTTAAGCTAAGTAAAGGCTTAAATGCATGCAAAACAAAACTATGGGTCGCTCCCGTATCGAATAATAAAGTTGTGTGTTGGTCATTAATAGGGAACGTACCCGTTACTACTTCCGGTTCTTATCGTGCCTCCTTAGCTTGCAACACAAAGGCTCTGCCACGCGGATTGTTTGTGGGAGCTTTCCTTTTCATCTCCGGACACTCATTAAGAAAATGATTCTCATTTCCACATTGATAGCAAACTGGTTTAGGGTTTGTAGGTCCCTTACATTCTCGGATATGTGTCCTTTTTTCTTGCAGTTGTAACAAATCACTATCATGCATTTACCGTGATGGTATCTCTGACAAGTATTGTACCATGGTTGTCCTTCCGTATGAGATTTCTTTTCTTGTACAACTTCCAAGAAGTTTCTTATTAGGTTTCTGGCTACCTTCTTATTCTACTTTCCTCCAAACTTCCTTCCCGTGTTGTTGTTGTTCCACTTTCTCTTCTCTCCTACCTTTGGGTCAGCTAAAGATCCATTCCTTATCATTTCATCAATCAAGCTTCCTGATAAGGTTATTGCATCCTGAAAAGTTTTTGGCATTGCAGACTTTACCATTCCTCTTATTTGTGGTACTAAACCCCATATGTATCTTCCTATCCTTTTTGTTTCTAGAGTCACCACATGTGGCACTAACCTAGAAAGTTCATTGTACCTATCAGTATACTCCTGATGTGCTACATCTTTCATTTCTAATGCTAAACTTCCACTTCTATTTCTCTATTTCATTATAAGGGCAATACTTTTTAAATACTAGGTTCCTAAACTCCTCCTAGCTTAATCCATTCATAATGTGTCTTCCTTTTTTTTGGACTTCCATTTTCCACCAAGACTGTGCCTCTCCTTTAAGAGAATGTGAAGCAAATATGGTTTTGTAGTTATCAGCACAATTACTAATATCTAACACTGATTCCATCTCATCTAACCAATGTAAGGCTTGTACTGCTCCACCTTTTCCATTAAACTATCTAGGTCTGCAAGACATGTAAGTCTTATAGGAACATCCTTTCCAAACTCTGTCTACAATCTCTTCCTCCTGGTGTTCTCCTATGCTAGCATTTTCTGATTCCTTATTTCCAGGCAGTATACCTCCAAAGTTAAGGTTGCAATATTAATTGTTGAGTCACTATCTGAGAGATCCTTTCATTCTCAGTGGTTGTGGTATTTACTGGCGGAGCTTCTTCTCCTAGCCTAGTTCTTCGTCGTCTAACTCGTGCAGTTCTTCGTACAGGTTAAGTAGTCCTTTTTGGCAGCATATTTCACTATATTTTAATTGCATTAATATCTTAAGAAGAAAAAAGTATGTATTCGTATATAAGTTTTACCGAAACATAATATTTAGTGGTCATAAAATCAAAGGAAATATTTTAGTGTATTCTTATTCTTATACTCTTAAAATTACCACACCATACATAAAGTTTTCTATATTTCTAATCTCCCTAAACCCAATTCCATAACTTAGTGAGGATGCTTTTGCCTCCTTTCTTTCCTTCCTTGACATCTGCTTTGATCACCCGAACTTCTGGTTCAATCTTCTTAATCCTTTTGAGAATCTGGTTGGTTGCCTCTACTTTCCATTCTTCCAACCTTTGCCTCTTGATTCCCCTTCCTTCTATTCCAGAATCATCAGGTTAATCTATGGGTGTCATTTCAGATTTTGGAGAAAAAGTTTCTGGGTTTGGATCTTCTGTCTTCTGAATTTCTTTAGTTAGAAATTTCAGACCACTTCATACCCTTTTCTTAGGAGTCAGGATCGTATAACCTCCCATGGTTACTGGTACACGCCGAACGTAAAATTTTGACTTATTATTAGTCCTGGTCGCGGGTTGGAAAATTTCCATGTTGTCCTGGGGCTCTGGTTCTGGTGTCGTTTCATTAAGGTTGCTATGGTCTGAATATTTCGATGGTTCAGTTTCATTAAGGTGATTATCAGAGTTATAAGTACTCATAACTGCAAAAATTCTTACCAAATTTAATTATACTATTACTAGTCATAATAATCAGTCAAACAGATTCACAGAGTTTTACATTTACATATTAAACATATATAATTCACATATTTGCTCATAAAACAATTTACCTTATCAAATCATAAAATAGTTTATTAGTACTCAAATATTTCACAAAAATCATACATAAATTTTACTTAATCACATAAAAATTTGTTACCATATAAACTTATGAATAAGAAAACATGTTCTTAATCACACTGGAAGAAATTATTATCATGTGAGCTTATAGTTATAGTCAAGGCATTTGTTAATAATACGTAATTCTCTATAACCAATGGCTCTGATACAAATCTGTCACATCCCGGTGAAAGCGTGAAATGCTTGGGTGTGACTTCTCGGTTCAAAACGCATTAATTACAGATAAAATAATCGTAATAAGTAATTTAACATAACAACACATCATTTGTTTATATATATATTCGGGTTACATTCGTAATTCATATACAAAATTTGTCCACATAGAGACTTTTACATATTTTAATGTAACCCTAATACAAAAGATGCTATTAACCACTTCTCAGTCTTCAGTAGTAGTGGATATTTGCGTCTACTGTTACGCTTGGATCAAACAAATTCACAGTTACTTTAACACACATCTTTCCAATTACTTTATACCACCCATTGCATACATCAAAGGAAAGCATAACACTATAAGTCATTTTCTTTACCTGAAAAATCTTATTCAAAATAGTCAACATAATGTAGGGAGAACATAGGTTTAATGACTAAACAAAATATGTTGATACAACATAAATAAGATTACAATCAAACCTACTTATATGTCAGGTGATTAATAACTGTCACACATACAAATAATAAAATCAGATAATATAGCATCACAACATTCATCTTATTGGTGCAGAAAATATTTTCCTAAGTAGCGGTACCTATATTATGAGACGGTTACTCATCCGAATTAATAGTTGCAGCTTATGGCACGATGACAGTATATCTCAAAAAGTCTTATTTATATTAGCATCAATCAAAATTTAGTATGTTTTTTCCTTCAAAACTCATAAATGTAAAATGGGGATATGAAACTCAACTTATATTCAAGCAATATCCTATAAAAATTAATTTATTAGTTGGAAATAAAATTATTTTATTTTTTTTAAATTTTCAGCATCTTAATTTAAATAGAAACTTTAAAACAGTAGCTACGTTTAACCATATATCACCAAATTTTATAAACTGTAACATCTAAAAATCCAGATTAACACAAAATTTGCAGTTAATACCTATTAATAATTAATTTCCTATAATTTTTGCTATTTAATTCAAAAATAGCTACAGGTCTCTAAAAATACTGAAATTTTTACAGAAGGTTTTATATAATATTTTAAATTTTATGTAATATTTGCGTAATTTTTTATACAGTTTTGCTATTTAATTCGATATTTCCTCAGATTATATATTCAAAAATACGTAACTTTATTATAATAAGGAACTCATTCACGAAATTTATTCTGAAAATCCATCTTACTGTAAGGATCATTATAAAAGTTTTCGAAATTTTTATCATTCTTAAATCCTTTATTAAGTGTTTTCTTCTATTTTTCCTTAAATAAATAATATAAACTAATATAACAAACAATAATTTCCCAAAATTTCCAGACTATCATTTCTGTTAATTTCTGATAGATTTATAATTTGTATTCCCACAATCATAGTTATTTAATTATTTAACTTATTTTACTTAATAATTCATTAAATGTCATAAGTTTTAATCCTTTTATTTTTATTTTAAATTCTTGATTATCATAAAGCTTCTTAAATTTCCAGTTGTAAAACTCCTCTCTATTAAATTTTGATAAAAATCAGATGTTAAGATGTTTGGGATTAGTTTTTGATGTTTATATATAACAAGCTAGTTACTTATGTATAACACGTGTAGCCTCTTGTTTTAAAATAGTTTGTAAGAATCAAAACCTTATAAATGGATTGAGAAAAAAGGCTGAAGATGGTTAAAGATGACTTCCAACTTCTTGGTTCCAATATGTCTTTGTTCTTGAGAATATCTTCCAAAGTTCTTGATGTTTTAAGACTTCAAAAGTTTTGTGTTTGGATGAGATGAGAACCGAGAGTTTCAAAAGTGTTGAGAGAATTTTGAAAGAGAATTGATGATATTTACGGGAGTAAGAAAAAGAAACGGTTTAATGGTTTCGAAAGCTTAATATAGCTGAAGTTTTGAAATGTTCAAAGGATGTGGAGGTGACGGTTTGATGTGACAGTTTGACATCTAAGATCTAGTAATGATATCTAGTAGATGAAGTGGCAATACAAGAAGTATGCTTAGTGTCTAATGCATGCAAGTTGGCCGAGAGTTTGAGAAATGATTTAGTGGGTATGGTGGTGGTTACATGCCTTGGTTAGCCAAGAATTTGACACCTAATCTCCTTATTAATAATGCCCATTAGATGAAGTGTCAATACTAGAAGTAAGCTTAGTGTCCATGGCTATGACGGTGCCATGCAATTTGGCCGAAGGTACACTAATGTGGTCTTAGAGTTTGCCAGATATCACTAGTAATGATGATGGTTATGTGGCACATTAGGAAGGTGATTAGTGTCCTTCAAGGTGGTGATGATTCATGAATCAGCCGAAGGGTAAAGGAAAGGAATTAGTATTAGTCTTAGGCTAGGTATTAATCTAGGAGATTAATGATACTTTAGTTATTAGGTTAGTGTTAATGTAGTGTTGAACTTACTAATTTACATTGGTTCATGTCTTAATAAAACGATTATAAGTTTAGGTTGGTGCCTTGGGTTAAACGTTTAAGTTGTAATCTTAAATCATTATATGTGAAATGAGAACTATGTAATTTAAACAACTAATCACATAATCTTATTATTTAGCATTATTAATATTTTACAAATATCACAAATGTATGCCTACATGCACACGTAAAGAATCATGCATATGTATGCCTACATGCACACGTAAAGAATCATGTATACATACAAACTATGAAACTTACACATATATCTGTACATGCTAAAACATATATGGACACAAAATTGATCACCTAAAGTCACCTTTAGAAATTTCTAATTTAATATATGTATATATATATAGGGAGAATTAAAATATATTAATCCTTAGTATTTAATTTGTCTGACCTTAATTCTCAGGGTCGTCACAACATATGAGAATTTATGGCTCTATATCATAATATGAGATATTGGCTTGGAGATTTTTATCGGAGACGTGCATTAACAAATAAAGAAAATTTTAACAATGCACATGCATAACTTCGAAATGTCATTGAGTGTGCATCTGGTGTCTTGAAATCACAATTCTCTATATTGAAGAGTATGGTACCATTTTTGTTAGTTACATAAAGGAACATTACTATTGCATGTTTCGCGCTACATAATTTTATAAGGAAAGAGGGTTTGAGCAATGAGTTGTTTACACAATACGATCAATCCAAATATTTCATTTCGAAATAGTCATGTGCACATTGATATTGATGAAGATGAGGTTGAAGCACATGGTACTACATCGGATCGGGAATACATGAATCAATTACGAGATGAAGTTGCTGAGAAGTTAATGCAAACTATTTAATAGATGATTTAAAAAATATTATTGTTATTTTATGATTCTATAAATATTTGTTTAAAATTTCAATGTTGAAGAACTATTTTAAATTTAAAAAATCAGTTTATTTAAATACTTCTACAGAACTATTTTAATTATAGTTTATTTTAACAGTCTGTAAAAGTTAAAAATCAGACAGTCTTCTTATTGAAGACTGCAAAATTTGATCCACCTCTTCTTCTACAGATGTCCGCAGATACGGTTCGCGGACTACAAACATCTTACCTTTGAAAAAATAAACTGCACCTTAGATAACAAACATACATGTTTCAATCGCTATCCATCATTCCTAGGCAATTGCCACAAATATATACTATGACACATATGATTTTCCACATAATATGGTCAAGGCACCCAAGAGATTTAACATATAATCAAGTCAAACAAACATACATAATCATTTAAGTAGATTCAAGAGCATGTTAAAGTCGTCAACATAATCATTAAAAAAATCATATGCGCATCATCAAAATTAGCTAGAATTTATCTAATCGAAGTGAATCAAGAGTTTTAACTCATGCTAACAACAAAAACACCCAAGAAACTTGAATAATTAAAAAGATACATGGTTAGATGATGTGATTATCAAACCAAATCAAGCTAGATGGGTTGGATGTTATTAGAAACTTCTTTGGAGTGCTTGATCTTATTGACTTATTTTCCTTTAATAATTGCTCAAAGTGGTTTTAGGACTTGGAGAGAACTAGGGTTTTTAACCACTAAATTTGTATATTTGAAATGAGGCTCAATTTAGTTTTAAAAAGTGAGATTTGCACCAAGCATGGTCATGTAATAAGTTACATGGCCGTGTCACGCATCAAACATGTTAACCTTGATTTGATGTTGACATGGCCATATCAGAATGTGGCATGGCCACGTCAGTAGCCAAATTTCACTTGTTTTGTTTTCATCAAATTCATCAAGTCATCATCCAAACTTACAAAATTCATATAAACATGATAAATGTCGTTCCATATGAATTTGTAATAAAAAGCATTCAAAACAGGGGACAATATGCATTATTAACATGTATGATTCTATGCATATCATTTAAAAATTAACACTACCAGTGGTTGACCACCATCTACGGCGTCGATGAAATGGTCCTTCCGGTGGTCCCGACAACGATGGCTATAGGTAGATGGGTTTCCCAACTGTTCCTAATGTTTATAACGCACACTCTAAGCATATCTTCTATGGTTTGAATCGTGTGTTTTGTCTGACCATCTATCTATAGATGATAGGCCATACTCATATCCAACTGAGTACCCAAAGATTTTTGCAGTGATTGCTAGAGGTGCGAAGTGAATCGCGCATCACGATCAGAGATGATTGAAAGTGGCACGCCATACCGAGACACAATTTCCTTTAGATAAATCTGTGCTAGTTTGTCCATCTTGTAGTTCTTACAAATAGCCAATAAGTGTGCTGATTTGGTTAAACGATCCACTATCACCCACATAGTATCGTCCCATCTTGAGAACGAGGTAACTTAGTAATGAAATCCATAGAGATGTTTTTTCTATTCCTACATTGGGATCTCCAGTTGTTGAAGTAACCCTAAAGGTTTTTGATATTCCACCTTAACCTTAGAACAGGTCAAACACTTTGACACGTAGGTGGCAATTTTAGCTTTCATGTTAGGACACCAGTAAGGACCTTCATATCTTGGTACATCGTATTAAATCCAGGATGTACCGAATAACGGGACTTGTTACCTTCATTCATTACTAATTCCCTTAGATTTCCGAACAATGGAATCCACACCTGACCTTCATAGTAACGGAGTCCATTTGATTTTTCCTAGAATAATCTCTCGGCTCCTCTTAGAGATTCTGACTTGATATTTCGTTCTTATAGTGCATCGGTCTAAGCATTCTTAATCTGTAGCAGTCGATCTGAATGAATAGTTAACTACAATGCATGGACACGATGAGGTTTCAGGGTTTCCTTTTGACTAAGGGCATCCGTTACCACATTCGCCCTGCCCGGATGATACTTGATGGCACTGTCATAATAATTTTGTAATTTCAACCATCATTGGTGTCTCATGCTCAACTCCTTCTGTTCATAGATGTGTTAAAGGCTCTTGTGATCAGTAAAGGTCATGCATTTAGGTAAAGATAATGCCTCCAGATATTAAGTGCAAATACTACAGCTCACAACTCCAAATCATGAGTTGTATAATTTGTTTCATAAACCTTAAGCTGTCTTGGTGAATAAGTTATTACTTTCTCGCTTTGCATCAATACACAACCCAGACCTTGAATTGATGCATCACAGTACACCACGAAGTTGGTCGGGAAGAAGTGACCATGCTTTGTATTTCTGGCACTAACCCAGTGATGTACCTTTCAATCCTCATGGGGAGGGTTGATCATATTTGGGTAAAGGTGTAAATGAGTCGAGCCGAGCCCGAGCTCGCTTAGGCTCGAGCTTAGCTCATTTTAGTTTTAGAAAGCTCGAGCTCAAGCTCAGCTCGTTTAAAGTTTTATTTCTAAAGCTCAAGCTCGGCTCGTCAAAAAATTATCAGGCTCGAGCTTGGCTTGGGCTCGGCTCGTTTATTGTTAATTTTTTAAATTTTATTTTGTTTAAGTACTTTTATATTTTTTAAAATGAAACTTATTATATTTAATATAATATATATTATTTAATTAAGTTTATCATAAGAATATATATAATAATATGATTTATGTAAATATATATTTATATACATTTAATATGTAAATAAAAGTTATATAAACCAAAAATCTCGTTTAGGCTCACGAGCCGACTCGAGCTCGATCTCTGAAGATTAGGCTTGAGCTCGTTTAGTAAACGAGCCATGATATGAGCTCGAGCTTGGGCTCGAGCTCGTTTAAGCTCGGCTCTATTCGGGCTTTTTTCGAGCCGATCCCGAGTATCTTGCGAGCCGGCTTGGCTCGTTTACACCCCTATATTTAGGCATAACGTGGCAAGATCATGGGAGTGAGTAGTGTAAGCCTCAATCTCGGAACTTATCATCTTCAAGTTCCAAAATTATATCTCTAACTTCTACACCTTATCTCGAGAGCAGTATTATTCTTTCATAAGATTCTTGAAGTCGTCCCACGTGGTTTGGTTAGTGATTCTACATCCAACATCTGCACTTGGGTGTTCTACTATGACAGAGCAGCTCCATCCAAGGTGTCGATAGCATATTTCACCTGATTTTCCTTCGGTGAGTTGCATATCTCAAACACTGATTCAAGCTTCAGGAACCATCTCAGGAACCCTACATCTCCCTCCACTCTAGTGAATGGGTTAGGTTTCCGGTCCATGAGGGACTTGTAAGTACAAACCCTTTGACCTGTAATAGACTTAGATCAGGACTTTGAAATTTTTAATGAGTGTTGCAATTAACAGGATTGACAGAACTTTAACGTTAAAAATGAACTGAAATTACTTACTAATCGGAGTAGGCTATGGATTTTGATTGTGTTTGGCCAATGCATCAGTCACATGTTGATTTATGAGTGCAGCAAGCTCTACTAGTGTCATGTTGATGGTGCCACGATCACATCCACGTCCAAACATTCTTAACAATCATAACATACATAAACAAGTAAATATCTAGCATATCACTTTATTTAAGTATATGTAATTAAAAGAATTTAGCACAACCACAACTAATGTTCAAACAATAATCTCTGATGAAATAAATCATAAGTACGTCTATAATCAATTAAACAAAATATCAAAATCCAAATATGCCAGTCGGATGGGAAAGAACTCTTCCTATCTAAGTGCAAAGTACGTAAGGGTTAGACAAACGAATGTAATGAATGAAACAAAGATCAATGAGAGTCGACGGATACAACGCTGTTCTCAGGTTTGTCCTCGGGCTCCTCTTAAGGCTCTTTCTTCTGCTCCTCTTCGGATTCTTCATCTGGATCCTCTTTTGGTTCTTCCTCATGTTCCTCCTCGGGTTCAGGTGTTGCATTCAGTGCATTGATGTGGTCTTCCATTTCTTCAATCCACTGTCAGTTTGTTATAATATCCCCCTCATCACCAGTCACATGCTTAGTCAAGGCTACCACACCATCTGCCAGGGCGTTATTACACTCGATTATACTATTGAATCGCTTTTTCATTACCCTATTTTCCTCCCTGGATTCCATTAGTCCTTTTCTAAGTGCCATGTTATCGCCCATGAGTTCTCTAATAAGCTTTCGCTCAGCATCCAAGGTGGTCATCAAAGCGGCTATGGCCTGCTTAGAAGAGCAAGGGAGAGGAGGCAAAGTTGGCTCAGGAAACGTAGGAGGAGTGGATCTAATCCGAGGTTGACATTCAGGAGGAGGAGGAATGCGCTCTTTCCTAATCAATCGGGACATGTAGTGAGGATAATACGCCTGGTCTTAGTTAGAGGATTAACAGGTAAAGTGAAAGGTTGATCATAATCAAACCTATAGTTATCCGAAACAAGCATAGGCCACTCATCTGGATCAGCAGATGAATGTGAGAATCAGGGAGAACGTGCCTTTTTCCTAACAATAAAGAAGGTGCAGAAGAAGAAGTCATCCCATAATCAACCTCTTACAAAAAATAAGCAAAAGCAAGTAAATCCAACATGCAAATCCAAAAGTGTGTATATGCGTGCAACTAAGGCATCAGGCTATAGTCTAAATTCAATGCAAATGAATTGCAAATTTTAGTTTGCTATCACCATTGGATCTGGTACCAATCTATCACACCCTTAATTTCCACGAACGGGGTTTTACCATTAGGTGCGTGACATCCCAAAATCTCAGCTAATAGTTACATCAAACGACACAATAATCACAAAACATAGCATAAGTGTTATCATATAAAACCAAAACATAGTTGTAACAATAAATTCATGAAAGCATTTGCGGAAGAAAAATTGGTTTATAATTTCTAAGTTTAAATAGCGTAAAACACGTGCAACCCAATTAAATGTAAATTTGTACGAATCAGTTTTTTACTGTTTTACAAATCAACAAGTAATGATGCAATGATAAAATGCTCCTAGTCGTGCACGCCTTAAAAATCTGAAAGAAACATGCTAAAATGTCAGCACAGGGTTGGAGCGTACATAGGTTTTGATAAACATTAGCGTAATAGAAAAGCAGATCCAGCAAACAAAGTAATATCAGTAGATAGCTAGTCTACATATCAGGTTACATAATGAATGAAGTTCGCAACCAAAGCTGAAAAATGTAAGTATGCCTCGGTTGTGGTTACTAGGCGGTTGTGGTTACCAGGCCATAGCAACAGAAAGTAGGTCAATTAAACACTCGTTTGATACGCAGTCGTGCTAGCGTGATAAGCTCTGGTGGAGTTACTCAAACCTAGTAGATCTACTCAGATTACCTCGTTAAAGTACATAAATTAGTGATTCGAAAGTGAGGACTTAAATTGGTACAACACTAGTAAACATGTGATAATACAATAATACTGATCAAATGAAATAACATTTAAAAGGAACATGTTTCTCTTCCCCAAAACTCTAACACCTAGATATTTTCCTTGAAGCCGACGAAAGAAGAAAAAGAAATAAAGTTCAAAGTCGGGGGACCAAACTTGCCAAAACGGGAGAAAAATTATAAAAATGGGAGATTAAGAGGGGGAGGGCAGCCACATCCTCCCCACTCTTGTGAAAGCTCAACAAAAAGAGAAAGAAGAGAGAAAGAAGAGAGAAAAGAGAGAAAAAGGTTGGTTCGGGTGGATCCGAGCACGAAAATCGTCGGGTAGCGAGTCAACACGAAGCTCTTCTTCTTCTTGTAGTTTATGTGAGTTCTAGGACCCCTATTTTACTCGTTTTCAACTGATTTGGGGCTGGGACACATAGTAAACCTGTTTTTGTATGTGTGTGTGTTTGACCCATTTGGGTATGATAGCGTGTGGTGCGTTTGGAATTTGATTTCGGGCTTGTGTGTGCTTGAATGGTGTTGTAGTATGCATTCCTAAGGTTTAGGATGGTTGATTTGGGCTTAGAATGGGTTTGGATGAGCTTGGAGGTTGAAAATGGCAGATTGGGTTCGGGATGAACTGTATTCTGCATCAGTTAGGGCTAGGCGACCGACTGGAGGCCATACGGCCGACTGGAGGGCGATTGGGGTTCAATCGCATGATTGAGAGTCAATTCGCACGATTGAGGTTCAGTCGCACGACTGGGGGTCCAGTCGCATGGGGAGTCATGTGACTGAGAGTCCAGTCGCATAGGTGCTCACGCATGAGGTCCATTCGCATGAGGTCCATTCGCATAGTGTTCATTCGCACGATTGAGAGTCCATTCGCACGATTGGGTGTTCATCCGCATTGGTCTTCATCCGCATAGGGCCATTCACATGGTGTTCAGTCACATGGAGGCCATGCGACTAAAGGGTGCCCATACGCCCAAATAGGGTTGTTATACCCGAGGAGAAGCATAGTTTGATTTCAGACTTTCGGGGGAAAGTGCAGATGTAAGTTTCGACGTGGAAGTTCCCTTAAGTGAATGTAAGATGGCCATTGAGGTCTTAGAAGTTATGTTGGGCATGATAATGATGATGATGATGCATGATTATGCATGATGTATGTTATGTATGTATGATGTTGCCCTGTATGATGATGCTATTTGTGTATGATGATGTTCCTCGTTCTGATGTATGTTTATCTTTCTCGTGGCTTTACGTGTTATGTTTATGAATGAATGAAAAGTATTATGTAACGTAAAGTGGAGTATAATGAAAAGAGGAACAAAATGAAATAATGCATGCATTAACGAATGAACGAATGAAAGTAAGAAAGGCTTGCAAGCAAATGTATGGAGGTTCACACCCAATGAAGGGTGTTAGCTCAACTGTGTGCGGGTTAGCTACCCCAAAAGGAGTGTGGTCCAATCCTTGTGATTGACCATATGTATGGGATCCTTGCCGCTTGCCCTAGGTAGTGGAGTCAGCTTCGTCCACAATATTCGAGGTCTATGAAAGACCTCAGGCCCAGTAACCAGCTTTGTGCATAATGTTCGGGGTATAGCACATGTCATTGATCTGGAATGAAAGAGAAAAGATAAGTGGTGAATGTACTTGCCCTAGGTACTGGAGGCAGCTTCGTGCACAATGTTCGAGGTCTATGAAAGACCTCAGCCCCAGTAACCAGCTTCGTGCACAATATTCGGCGTATTGTACATGTCATCGAAAGTAATGAACGTATGAATGAATGTAATGAATGTATGAATGAAAGTAAGGAACGTACGAATGAAAGCAAGAATTTATGAATGAATGTGAACGAAAGTAACGAATGTGAATGTTAACGATGTACGTTAAATGAACGAAAGTTAACGAACGAATGATGAAGATAATAATGATATTATCTATATGTATGTATGATGTGTGATCGCATGTATGTAAAGAACGGTTTTAACGAAAGAAAAGTATGTGTTATCATAAAACTAGAACTCACTCAGCAACGCTGACTTTTTATGTGTTTCCAGTTGGCAGGTAACGTTGCTGAGGATGGCTACTCAGCTCTTTTGGATGGCATCCATTTATATAATGCTTTTGTGATGTAATGCAACAATATATATTTGTAATTGATTAACTATGTATTAAATGGCAAAAGCTTTATGATGAAATAAGATGTCTTTTGATCGATTCCGCTGCAATGCTTATTAAAGTTAATGAAATTATGTGTTTTAAGTGCGATGAATGACCAACTGTGAGGTGCCCGGGAACGGGGCCTTACAAGTTGGTATCAAAGCCAAAGTTTAAGTGAAACGGGTAAATTTTCAAAATAAACCTTAACTTAAACTGAAAATGGGACGGAAAGGGAAGGGATGCCAATATGAGTAGCTGTGTGCCATCAGGTATTTTCTTAATGTTAACCGGTATTATG
>BJCO01001809.1:0-11430 GCA_018326465.1 Flaveria floridana
TGGGTTCCCTGCGAAGGTTTGGCAGGCGGGGGGTCGGGGGTTAGTGGTTCCGGCTACAGTGATGTTCCGACGGTGATGCTCCGACGGAGGCGATGGTGATGCTCCGACGGTGATGTTCCGACGGTGATGCTCCGATTGTTAGCGGTTCCGTCGACAGTGATGCTCCGACGTAGGTTTACCTGCGAATGTTTGAATTATCCGGGTTGTCTATGTGGTCACGGGTTGTTGGCGACCGTTGGTGGTGGCCGGTGTTGGTAACCGTTGGTAGTGACCGGTGGTGGTGGTCGCCGGTGGTGACCGTTGGTGGTGAACAATTATTTAATAATCATCCGATCCTTCTTTACTCTCTTTCATTACCTTCCATTCAATCATCCAATGGGGAACAATTAAAGCGGCTAAGTATATCGTCATATAATGGCCGGGTGGGATGAAATATTATACAATTCAAAACTTGTCTATAGTTATGACATGCTTAATTTATGTTTCGACCTAAGTTTCACTCAAAATGAGGACATGTTGAATATAATGTATTCTTTTAATTTTTTTATTATTTTTGAATTCACTTCCGTATGCATTGTTGTGACGTATTTAGCTTTATCTTAATCTCGATATAAATTTTACTTGAGATCAACCGAGTCAGATATAATATGGTTTTAACTTTTAATTTCAGAATATACCATGGGACAAGATTATTATACCTATGTTTTGACTCAAATCTACGGGTCTTAGTTTCAAAAAATAACTTTTCGAATAGCCCTTTTGTGTCATACATATTTCAACCTAAGTTTCGACATAAACTTTATTAAAAATCGAGCCGATGCATCGGGCGGGCAAAATTAGGGGTGCAAACGAGCCGAGCCCGAGCTCGTATGGGCTCGAGTTCGGCTCGTGATGACTTAGGAGAGCTCGAGCTCAGCTTGTTTCGAGCTTTATGTTTAAAGCTCGAGCCCGGCTCGACAAATACTTTTTCAAGCTCAAGCTCGGCTCGGACTAGACTCATTTATTTATTTAAATATTATTTTTAATATTTTTATATTTAGTTTTGATATATACGTATAATTATATATTTTATATATAACATCATTCATATTATTTAATTGTTTTTTTATCATAACTTTATATATAATAGATTTTAATTCATATAATATATTCAATAAATTAAATAAAAATATATAAATAAAAATTTCGTTTAGGCTCGCGAGCCGGTTCGAGCTCGATACATGAAGCTCGGACTCGGGCTCGATAATTAAATGAACTTTTTTTTCAAGCTCGCGCTCGACTCAGGCTCGATAAAACTCGACTCGTTTCGAGCTTTTTATCGATCTGATCTCGAGTAGCTCATGGGCAGCTCGACTCGTTTGTACCTTTAAACAAAACCTACTGGTAATATCAAAAGAAAAACATTTTGGAGAGAAAAAGTTTATGCAAAGAGTTAAGAAATGTCAAAATTAACAAAATTGACTATTGGGCTATTATGTATGAAAAGTCCATGTTCTTTGGTATAATGAATCTATAACATATTAAGAAATGTAAATATGAAGAGATTTTATGTTCAAGTTTTACTATGAGTAAAAATATTTGAGGTTGAGGCAGTCGTTCTTTTTAGTTGTAGGTTTCAACCCGAGGAGGTTGGGAAGCGGTCCTGGCTGAAAATCTACATAGACTATCATCCGAAATAAGATCATACATTTATGATTCAAATATATGAATCATTTTAGCAATTTTCTTTAATGTCCTTCGAATATTCTTTTCTTTAACTAAATATTATGTAGTTTGTCTTCAAAACTATTTTCCACATTACAAGTAATTTAATTGCATTTATTTGGGTCAAGGCACATATAGGGGCGAATCTATCATCTTACATCTATGTATTATAACCAATGGGTGGCTTTCTACTCGATCTAGTGTTGGAATCTCATTTTTTTAGTAAGATTTTTATTATTGTCTTTTTTCAATTTAAGCGGGTTTAACTTTTACTTTGGTTTTAAGAGTATCTAACTAACCTTTAAAATATATATTACATAAATGAATAATTTTGATTAGATCTGACGATTTTTCATGAAGCTTAAACTTTTGTTTCATGCAACCCTCTCTTATTAAATGAAAATAATATAAATTAATATAAACAAAAGAATTAAATATCTAAAAATCTACTTATTTGTTAACTTATTAACACATTTGAAATTACAAGATTTTCATTATATCTTATCTTGAAATATAATTTTGTGATTCTTGATTTTTATTATTTGTTATTTATAATTTTAAATATTCATTATTTATAAAGCCTAATAATAGTAACATATTAAATTTATTCTACACATCTAATACATAAGTTTTCAAACTAGTTGATAATAAACAAACTAAAACTATTCATTTGTTGGTGAAATGGTTTGATCTTAAATTATGTATTTGCCTTTGTTTCTTCATATTGAATGTTTTCTTTGACTGCTCTTGTAATGTAATTGGTTTCGGTAGCAAATCTCCAAACTCGTGAACAATTAGCATTTGGGTGTAGTGTGTTGATTAGAGGTTGCATAAGTCCACAGGTCATACATTTTGGCTATAGTAATTGCAAATTTAAGGGTACTTTCTTTAACTTTATGATATCACCTACCTGTAAAATTGATGGAACTGACCTAAGCTATTCCGACCTTTTTCTTAATAGAAGCTTGTTGATCGTTGGTCGTTGGTGGATGTCGCATGCTTCCTACGATGCAAATACATATCAAAAGTTATGTAGTGTATTGATATCAATATGTTAAAATGATGTATTTATCAAGTGGTAAGGGTTTAAGTTCTATTATAAACAAAAACTGTACTAGAGATTTGGGAACATGAGTGAGTTCAATACGTCGTTGAAAAAAATCTATCAAAGAATTGTATTTTTAATCAATCTATTGGAAGTAAAACTATAATAGAATTTATTAGCGGTTCGTCATTTAAACATGTATGAAAATCAATGCAGAACAACTTGTCAAAAATTCTCTCATTTGTTTATTAGCGGTTCATAATTTAAGCATGTAAGAAATTAATTAATGCAGAACAACTTATCAAAAATTCTCTCATTTGCATAAAAGACCTATAATTCTAAGCATCAACACTATGAGATCGATGAGTTGTCACAAACTTTTTCGCCTAAATCTTTTAAAATCCTTTTTGAAGCCAAATCACGAGATGCATGATAATGAATATTGTAGAAGTATACTCGGGTTATAAAACATATAGAAGTCATTGGTTTTTAACCATTTTGTATTTTCTTTTTCCTTTTTGTAAGTTGATCATTACTTTTTAAATAATACAAAATAACATGCATGCATTAATTAACATTTTTCAATAAGTTACAATAATAATATATTATTATTTTGTACACTATAAACATTTTGATACAATGAAACCTTTTGCAGAAGAATGATCTAGTAGTTTTACAATTGTAGAAAACGCCCAATTACAATATAAAATGATCTTAAAAAATACGTTTAGTAGGATATCTTTTGACTTTTAAATTTTGGAGCTTCTTAGATTTTTCAAACTAGGTGACATTTGATTTCCTAGATGAAGAGTACTAGGAAAGGTCAATTCAATTTTTAATTGGAAATTAGATGATGACAATTTTGATCCCATCTCGTATTATTTTTCTTTTAACTTATGCATTTTTTTTGGCATACAATTATATTAAAAATAATGGCAAGATGCCAACATCAACGAAATTATACTTGCACACATTTTCAAAGATCGGTGGCGGTCAAAAAATCCCCTCAAGTTTCTTTATTAACATTTCATAACCCTAAATTTTTTCTAAAACTTTGAAAAATATCATTTTGACTCTTCTTAAGTTTTAAAGTTTCGGGTTTACCCCTATACAATATAAATTCAAATCCGTCTACGTTTGGATGTAATCAGAAATGACTAGGGTCGAATATAAACATTTTAACATAAGTTTTGTTTGGAAATGCGTCGGATCATAAATATTACATTTTCGTTTACTATACGTCTCGACGTAAATTTACTTCAGACAGAATCAGATATAAATGTTTCGGCATAAATTTTGTTTGAAAAAAAGTCGGGTCAAATATAACACGTTTTCATTTAACAGTATAAATTTGAGTCACTATATATACATATTGACGTAAATTTAGTTCGAAAACGAGTCGGGTTGATTGTAATTTGTACATTATCATGCCGCCTACAATGTCGCGACAACATGTGACGGGTAAAATAACTAGTTAAACATAAATAAAAAATATTTCAGCGTTTTTCTTCTATACATTAGACTCATTCGCTTAAGTGATGATATCCGGGTGACATTTCTTAATGTTTTTTTAGATATTATTATTTCGTGCTTTTCAACTAACCATGTTGTTTAAATATTACTTGTCTTATATTTTTAAGAAAGATGGATTTTATTTTTATATTTTTTATTTACATAGAGCGATCTAGAACTTTAATACCATCTTTTATGAGCTTAGGTTAATTTGTATGTTCAAGATTGGCCATGTTATTCCGAACATAAGTTTTGTGATTTCATTCCTCGTCTTATATATTAAAATGGACCCAAGAAAATTTAATTTTTTGCATTTTCTCCAACTTTATTTTTTCTTAATTTTTTACCTTGTATAGCTCACAAACTACTTTATAAGATTTTGAGATACTTCATGACCGTTTAAAAATTGTAGATACAAGGAAGTAAAGAGAAAATAAGACCGGATCAAATTCGTCATTATTAACTTTCAAGTGGGTTGGGCAGTTGTTTCTGAGTTCCTCTAGCAAGTGTCTCATTTTGAAATCAATTTCACCGGTTTTCAAGCTTTAATCCTTTTAAATGGCACATGTCCAACATGTAAAATGCATTTACTCGTTCTTATTGTTTAACATGGTATCGAAGAGGTCCCAAAAGTTTTTCAGTAACTATTCTTATGATAGAAGATGCTTTCTCGAATATCCTAAAATAATCTTATGACATAGGAATTCAACCATGGGAATTAAATATTTAAGTATTATTTAACGAATTATTATTTCCATTTGTGGCCACGGTTGTTACACATGTATCCACATTCAACTTTATCATATCGCAACACCTACGTAAAAGTAAATGAAACTAACAAAAGCTATACCGACTTACTCTTTAGTAGAAGTTTGGTGTTACATGATGCAAATGAAATGGCACATGCATCCACACAAGTTTGGATAGAAGGCACGATACGAAAGTGCACTAACCCTAAAAAATATTATGTATGCACCGTAAGCGCTTCTAAGATCAAGGAACAAATCGATCTTAAAACCCAATATGATATATGTCACACGCGTGTTTTCTCTTAAAGCTGAACTGGACATGTTCATGTGTTTAATAAATAAATGAACACGAGCGAAACAGTTTTCGTTCGTTTAGTTAAACGAAGGAACATGAGCAGAGGTTGCGTTCATTCATTTATGTTCGTAAACGTTCAAAATGTGTTCGTTTAGTTAAAAGTAAGGTTTGAGATAATCATGTTAAGTATTTATGTATATTTGGTGGATATTACATAATATTTATGATTTTAGATTATAAAATCAACATATGATAGTTTGTATTTGTTTGTTTTAGCAAATTTCACTTACGCTCATTTAATGTTCATGAATATTTATGTGTGTTCGCTTGTCTTCGTTTGCGTTTGTTAATGTTCGTGAACAGTTCATAAACAATTTCATTTTCTTAATAAACGAACACGAACAAGAAATCTCATTCGGTAAACTTTCATGAACAAAACTCTATTCGTGTTCGTTCGATTTGTTTACAGCCCAACCGAATGGTTGAGTGGTGCTTAAGTTTTTATATTGAAGATGTTTATGTATTATTTAAAGAAACTTCAACTGACGGTTAACTAAAGGTGGAAGCTTGGGCATTTCTTACGCCGATGGATGGGTCAAACACGAGGAATGATGCTCACTTTTATTCCTTTTCTACCCCTGAGACAGTGAGACACAATCTTAGGTATTTGGGATTAGAATATTTGGGCTTTTTGCACATTAGTCACACAAGACTATAGGTTTTGCTGATTTCATCCTAGAGTAGGTAATATGTGCATACGAGTCAATATAAAAACGACCATAAAAACATATGAAATACTTGATGTGAAATCGTGGCATGTCGAATCAGGGGTTCGAGTATGTGACGTTTGATGGAGATGAAAGAGTAGCCAAGCAGCATTAATAGAGATGATGTTAGTTTAGCGTTAGAAGTGTCATGGGCTACCAATTATTAGTTGTATTTTTATACATATTTTGTCACAATTCTAGCATATATTTATTGCATATCATGCATATATCATATGTATATTTGTTTATGTTACACAACATTTGTGTTTGTGGAATATAATCTTATATATATTTGTTTACTAGCTTTAGTGAACCCGTGTATTACACGGGTTTAACAAATAATATATTAAATAAAATAAAATTTTATTAATTATAAAACGATATTTTAAAGTATACGATTAAAATTACGTATGAGTAAAAATTATAAGTAATAAACAATTATATCAAATTTGTAACAAAATATTGTATGAGAAAACCATTGATAATGTACATGAGTTTAAAATTTTAATTAAATTACCTAACTCAACAATTAAAAAAAAGTAAAATATTGACTAATCTCGTCTCGAGCAATTGTAAATGACAAAAAACTTAAAATATGATAGTGTAAATAAAATTGTATGGAAATTTACTAAAAAAATAGACTCATAGAAAAAAGTGTCTGTGATGTATTTTGATACTAATTATAACCCATAATAATGCACATATTTAGTTGAGTTTACTATTAAACTTACGCTCACATGATAATACAACTAAGCATGAACAATATAAAAATCAATTAAAAAAAATTTTTAAATTCCATACTAAAAATGGTTACTCTGTATCTTAATAGACTTGATTAAAGAGTTCTACCTAAATAAAAATAATATAATAAACTGGATGAAAAGAAAAAAACTATAAAAAAACGTTATCTGATAAATTGAAGAAATCACTTATAGAATAAAATAAAATATTTGTAGCGAAATAAGAACACGTTTCAAAATTAGTTAAAAACATATTAAATTTTGAAAAATAATGATTTTGTTGATAGTAACAAATAAAAAAAGAAAAAGAGACAGCAATGAAATAAAAGACAATTAAAAATACTGATGTCTAACTTAAATACATTTTTATACTATTTTATTTTAATTTCTAAAAGCAATTCTTTGTTTCTACTAATAGTAGTTTCTATAGAAAAAATGTATAAAATATTATAATTGACGTGCCTGTGAGTGGTACTATACAATCTTAAAGTAAACATTTATATTAAAATTATGACTTATTTTGTCTTTTAAAAAATAAAGATTTTGATAAGAATATAATTTTAAAATTATCCAATAGAATTTGCTAGGAGTAAAAATAAGATATATATGTTTTTTAGTTTAAAATGGAAGGATTTTGATTTATATGTAGTTAATTTTGGATGGAATTATATTTGGAAACAAAATGTGTATTTAAAACAATTAATACAAAAATGGTAGATTGAATTCTTTTGGGCGGGAAAAAATTTATTATTAAATGTCAAGATGACATGTGGCATTAGGTGAGTTTAAAAAGTGACATGTGTCAACCCTAGTTATCATTTTATTAGAGTAGTAAGATGTTACACAAATTTGTGTTTGTGGAATATAATCTACTTTGAATTGATTTTAATGTTTTAATAGGTACATAAGATTGCTAAGGATCATTCGGAAGATGAAGCGTGATTTTCGATTGAGGAAACTTACGGACAAGAACCTTGAAACAATAGTTTCAAAGTTATGCAAAAAATTCGAAACGATCATGTTTACTTTATCGTCTTGATGTAAGTATTTGTAAAGTTTAAAATTTTGTAATTTGTCTTTATCACGTATTTATTAAAAAAAGGCAACAAAAGTCTTTATTTTTATGGATTTTGAATTTTCATAATAATATTATAATATCATGAGATATTTGAAATAGGACCCATCCATCCCTTTCTCTCGTTGACAGTCGATGAAGGAAAAGGAGAAAAAAAACAATTTTTTAGGATTATTAATTCACTTGTTTTAGGAATTTTTTTCCTTATTTGTTTCGATTCGATTGATTTAGTCATTTATTATGGACAGATATACTACAAGATATGAAATTTGTTTCATATTGATTGTATGGATAACTGAAATAAAACATATAGATCAAATGAGCTCTCTCAACTCAAAAAATAAGTTTAGTGGGTGAGAAAGCTCATTTAAATTATAAATAATGATATGAACTAAACTATTTTAAGGTATTTGAATTTTCCTATATCGATTGTATGGCCAACTTATATAAGATTTATAGATCAAGTGAGTTCTCTAACCTCTCAAACTATTATTTTATGTTGAGTTTTTCTGTTTGATCTGTTATAATGATACCATAGTCAAACTTAGAGTGGTGGCCCACATAGTGGTGATTGGAGAAAGCTAGTCTTAACTAACGAGGACGTTGGCCCTTAAAGAAGTCAAATGTTATAGATTGAATTATTTCATTTGATATGAGACTTGTCCCACAAAAGTTGTATGGACAACTGATGTGAGGTTAATAAATCAAATGACTTCTCTCACCAATCAGACTATTCTTTTAGGTTAAAAGGCTGTTTGAAATTCAAGTCTCGGTCAGAAGGTGGTGACCGAGTAAGGGGTCGTTCGAAAACTGACCGGGTAAGGAGAAAAATATGCATGGGTTAGTGGTGGCGGATTGGGTGAGACGCGAAAGAGTGATAATCAAACACGTTGACCGATCAAAATGTTTGACCGGGTCAGTGGGTCAGACGTTTTAACCGGGTCAGAAGCAAATCAAATGGCTCCTAAGTTTTTATGTTTGATCCGTACCATCATGTTTAGTTAAGTCAATTAAATTTGATATTTAGATTCAAGTAGAATTAAGCCCCCGCATTGCGGTAGCGAGTGTAAAATCATGTCAAATAGTATAAATGTCACACTACCATCAATGACCACCAATACTGAAGTTGCAGTGTGTTAATGTGAAAAAAATTAGTCGATCTATGACCTGGTGTTGCAAAGAATCTATCAAAAGGGAAAAAATAGACGTAAAAATGATAAAACAGACGCGCACATTTCATAGTGTTAACTCACAAAATTAAGAACGGAATATAAAAATATTAAACCATACATGCATGTTGTGTCGTGTTAACTTGCAAAATTTATAATGAAACATAAAACGAAAGTGCGAAAGATAAAAAGTATAGGGGACCAAAGTTTAAAATAAAAAAGTTAAGATTAAATTGCAAAAGTTGAAAAATTTTGAAAATCAAATTTTGTAAGGTTATATTACAAAAATAAAAAGTTGTGTTAAAAGAAAAAAATAAACTTTCTTTTATTTTAAAAACACCCGAAGCATAAGATGCAAATACCATTATGCATAGAAAGTTATAAGAACAACCATTGAAGCCCAATTTACAATCTTAATGCACAAACTAAGTTGGTAATTATTATAATATAAATTTCTTGAATTTGTTTTGAAACTTATGTGAAAATGATTATGAGAACTGATTTTTTTGATAGGTTTATATGGATGACATCTTGATCTCTTATTCGGAATATTTTTCGAAACATATTAGATTGTTAATAAAATTGAAAAATTTGTTAGTTTTTTTAGTAAGCTAAATCAAATTTGAAACCTAATACGGTTTTGATTCTTGAGAAAAGAAAGCAAACAACATTTTTTGTCATTTTATAATTTAGTCTCATTAAAAATCATACAATCCGATTAAGCATTCCGAACGACATCTGTGTTTAAGTATTGATACTTTCATCGTCGTAATCTATACGCTAAGATCAAATACAACTCGAAGCTAACCTCGACCGCGGTTTGTACGAAGAAATTTCCGATGACATGGCCTTGGAATAAAATGGAGCCCCATTTGTGGGGTAGGAATTTGTGTTTCGTGGCCATGATGAAACCTCTTTTTATAAACTTATTTTAATCATAGCCACGAAAAATATAACTTTTCAATTTATTAAACATAATTCATAGGCATCAAAAAGTGTCAGAAAGATACGTGTAAAAAGAGATCGAGACATGCAATAAATCAAGGAATAACGCAAAGAGAACGGAAAAGTTTAAGTTATGTTTTATGTAAATTGCAATGAATAAATTAGACATTTTTACCATATTTGGTATTACTATTAATTTTATTTGTTTTGTAAGAGACTTATTTTATAGCGTATCACTATGTTAATTTTATGGTTTCACTTGTTTAATTTCTATTTAGTGAAACTTCGGTTAAGAAACATGATATATATGAAAATAATATATTTATTATGATGATTATCAAACACCTCATTGAATAACTACTTTCTTTATTTTTCTTTGTCAAAAAGCATACTAGTGGATAATGATTACCGGCATGTTCACATAATACTTTTTTAATGCGCCCAGAGAAAAAAAATATTCGCATCTACCATGATACAAGTAGAAAATAATTGAGAAAAGAAAAGACAAACATATAATCTTTTAATATGAAAATGAATTGTATACTTTAATAATAAAATAGTATCAAAACATTTGCGTGTTTTGACAAAACGATGTGAGGCAACGCAAAACCTTAAAAAAAACTAATATCAAAAAAGTTGGCATGAAGGTTGAAAGTAGACAAAATTACACGGGTGGTCCCTGTGGTTAAGTCAGATTTCATTTTTGGTCCTTAGATTTTTGAAATTACATGGCTGGTCCAATACTTTGTAAATTTGTTACGCGAATGGTCCCCAACTTGGACGGCCGTCTATTTTAGTCGTTAAGTCATCCCACGTGCCTCCCACGTGGGGCTATTCTTGTCATTTCATCTCTATTCGATGTGTCTTTATATGTTTGTCTTTCTTGCTATAGATACAGACATCATCGTTTTCTACATTTGGTTTCCACAAGCATGGCCGTTTGCTTCTGTGGGAGATCTGCGATCATCCGAACCTCATGGACTGATTAAAACCCAGGCCGACGCTTCTATGCTTGTCCTGTAACAGTAAGTATGTGTATACGTCTTCAATTTTGAACTTAATCTCAAACATGTGTTCGTTGTGTTGCAGAACTCAAAGTGTCGATTTGTTGGATGGGTTGACCCACCAATGTGTCCCCGTGCAATGGAGATTATTCCTGGGCTGTTGAAGTCAAAAAATAAACTTGAATGTCAGGTGAAGGGACTAGAAGCTGAAATTCGTTTGAAGAAGACTCTAATCCATTTCCTAGTTATGGGATTAAGGTTCTTATTTGCTGTAATTGCTTTTGGACAATTCATGTAGTTGTGGTCTTTTGAGGTTGTTCATTTGATGTACAAGCAGTGGTCTTTTGAGGTTGTTCATTTGGTCTACTTTATTTAGTTGTCCTTTTCATCTTTGTTATGTACTTTGACTATGTTTAATGGTAATG
>BJCO01001810.1:0-13123 GCA_018326465.1 Flaveria floridana
TTCGAATAGCGGTGGATGTTAATTTGAATTGTTTTTAGTCGTACACGATGCGTTTGTTTGAATTTGTATGATATTAAGGCAATGCGGTATTGATCTGGTGAATTTCTGGTGACCGCAGTGAAAGAGAGTATCAGAGGGGGGATGAGGTTGCGTGGTATGCGGATGGAGATAAGCTTGTGCGTAATGAGTATAATCCGGCCACTTCCTACGCATTTGGTACTAAATTTGGATTATTGATCAGTTGATTTTAAAATAAGCAATACTAAATTTGGATGTGAAGTTCATTTCGGTTTTTAATTATTGTTCCTTGTATGTTCTGTATTATAGATAAAGTTTTTGGATCATATGCGGAAACTCAGGAAGTGTATGAAGTGGCTGCTGCACCTGTTATAAGAGCTGCCATGGAAGGCATAAACGGTGGGATAAAACTTGATCAAATTGAAATCTAGTTATTTATTGTCTTATCTTATATAGACTATCTACGTAAACAACGAATTGAGCGAAATGATAATTTGTTGGAGCTAATGCAGGAACTGTATTTGCATATGGTGTTACAAGTAGTGGGAAGACGCATACCATGCATGTAAGTACATTATTCATTTCCATGATATTAATGACTTGTTATGATCTTGAGGATATTTATAAGCCTGATTAAGAATATTGTATGTATAGGCCATTATTATAAGCATTTAAGTTGTAGGGGTAATAACTGCTCAGTACTTTAAAAGAACATGATAGAAGCATATGGTCTGAATCAAGGCATCAAACTCGTATTGAACTTTAACCTCTTAGTAGAGGCCTTTAACCTCTCATTTGCTATTTGTCAAAACGTGTTGTTGATGCAATGGTACTGAAAGAATTACTATGCATGTGTAAATTCAACTACAAATTAGGTTATCATGATTTCATTGAAATACAGTGTTGTGTTTTTCTCATTAGTTGTATGAAAGTTGAGATTGATGTGTGGCCAGATGACAGAAGGGTTAGAGTTAGAAATGAGGATATATGTGAGAAGGATGAGATGACACACGTTGAGAAGTTATGACAACACTGTTAGAGGTGGTTTGATGCACTCTGAAGTAGACCATGAATCGATTGGTTAGAGAAGAGGATTTGTACCTAAGATAAGGTTGTTAGGGGAGGTAGTGGTTGGCCAGAATATTGAAATGCAGAAAAGTCGTTTATTGTAACAGGGGCGTGTGAGAGGACACCATTCATGTCTTTCCAACCTGGATAATTTACTTCTTCATTTTTGCTTCCAATTTTTGTCTTTCGGAATTCGGATTATTTCTTTGGTGTGAAACTGTGAGTTTTAGCCTAGCCTACTTGTTTTAAAGTCTTATTATTGAATTGCCTATTTGCCTGATCTGTTTGTGAGAACATGCCTGGTAGCCTAGGTACATCAAAAGGTGGTTCCCAGCAAATGAACTCTAAAAATAGAAGCCCTGTTGGCAAACATGACAGTCCATTAGCAACAAATTTTTAAAGTGTTTTGTAGGTTCTTATGCAGATACATAAGACCCGAAACATAAATGATCACCTGCTTTCCATCTTGATAAAATTTGAGCATCATCTTAAAGGAAACCATGTACCTTAACTTCCAGCATTTCTGTAATAGGATTGAAACTCACTGTTGATAATACAATACTGGAGCATATAAGAAAATGATTATGATGTGAGGGCTGCTACATTTTAAGCAGATTAATAAATCTTGCAGGATTAGTTAGAGTTACAAACTCCATTGTTCAAAGAATAAGTAAATTAAACCCTAGATCTTTTCATCTTAAAGGTGACATTCTGTACTCTATGGATTCCGAGCTTGCAGTGGGTAAGCTGTCATTGACAACTGAAAGTATACTAGTTGGGATTTCTCATCAACTCTTCACATATAAAAGCACTTACATTTCTGTTTACATCTTTTTGTAACGTATGCAGATTTATGATATTGTCTGACAATAAAACAAAAATATGTCTGACAAGATTGTATTTTGTCTTAAGAGTTAAGAGTAAGATGAAGATTTTATATAAAATATATAAATTGTGTATTGTTGGATTTGAAATATCCTCTTTATTAGACCAAAAGCTATAGGCATGTTTTCTTTTTAGGCTGTGGAAACATCGCAATCAAGTTGGAAAGTTATAATTACTGATTGCTGTTTGCAAACTCTTGTGGACTAGTTTGGAGCTTTATTAATTGCAAACATTTGCCAGTTCTGTTTTCTGCATTGCTTTTACTTTTTTTAATGCAAATATGCAAACAGAAAACAGTAGTTATATAAGTTAGATTCTCTAGTTTGTCTATGTTTTGTTAATTTCATATATACAATGTAGATGGTGTGATATACAGGATGTTTTTCTGACCCTTGAAAGCTATCTGTAGTTGTGTTAGACTAAGTTTTAGATATAAATTTTATATTTTCTATATTAGAGGGTATCTAATTGTAATATTTATCCGTTTATATAGAGATCATTGTAATCATAATTAATCAATAACAATTACCATTCTCCTCTACTGTTCTATAAGTTGCTTTATGTTGTTCATAACTTATTTTTATCAATTATTTTCACAGGGTGATCATAATTCTCCAGGAATTATACCCTTGGCAATAAAGGATGTCTTCAGCATTATTCAGGACGTATGTTTTTAGTGTCTTCCTCTTAATTGCTTACATTTATCATTTTGCAATCACCGTTTTTCATCTACCATCTGTAGGCTTAGTATGTGGAAGTTTTACACTTGCAAGCTCTCAGCAATTTCTCATATATTTGCTGTACCCTAAAAAAACATACATACATGCATCAATGTACATATAGATGTTAAACATGAATACATGCATGTATGTATGTACACAGACACAGACATATACATCGTATGTATAATCATGCATGCTGTTTCTGACTTTCTGTACATTTGCTTTATTATTTATGTCATGGTTATGTTTTTGAACAATGAACATCTTCTATCTACATTTCAGACGCCAGGAAGGGAGTTCTTGCTGCGTGTGTCATATATTGAGATATACAATGAGGTAAGCCACCACTTGGAGGTTGCTAGCTTGTAAAGTGTAGAACAAAGGGATTGAATATTTACTTTTCCAACTACCATTGTTACCATAATAATTTGAAAACAGAACACTGCTCCTTGGCTATTTTACTATTATTGCTAAGGCCACTTAAGAAGCTTGCTTATTTATATTTGACATCCCCAACCATTTTTCTTAGTCGTCGTATTCTCAGTTGAGGACCTCAAATGAATTTCGTATTCAATGTTCTCTGATTCACCATGCTGCTTATGCTTCTCATGTCAGGTGATTAATGATCTGCTTGATCCAACGGGACAAAATTTGCGTGTTCGAGAAGATGCACAGGTTTCTGCAGTAACTTGCTTTGCGTCATTCTTCTTATTCATTTATTTCCTTTAATAATTTGTATCTTACATGTCAACCTTTTTTTTACATAATATCCCATAATAGTTCACCTATTCACATATAGCAAAATTGGCTATGACACTCAAGTATAGAATAATCAGTGTGTTGTTTGCTTGAATATGGTAGTTCAGTTTGCCTTTGGCATAGATTTGTTATGGTATTGTTTTATATTGTTATGTGGAGATTATTCAATACGATTGTGGTATGATTGTGCTTTGTATCCGTTAATAGGGTACATATGTTGAAGGTATAAAGGAAGAAGTGGTTTTATCTCCTGGTCATGCCCTTTCTTTCATTGCTGCTGGTGAAGGTACTACTGAATCTCTTTGTGTGTGCGTGTTAATTTCTTAAAGCACCTAAGGTTCGTCCAAGGTGGCTTTGAGGTGGGCTACATTGGTTTATAGGTTGCAATGAGCAGGTTGGGGTGGGCTTAAATCAAAACGATTATAGATGTGGATTGGGTTGTTAGAAAAGTCTTGCTGACCCATTGGATCAGCGAGATGCTATTAGCCTATTAGTATAAACTATGAAATTAATAGGAAAGGTGGAAAGAGCCGACTGTTGAGAGGCAAGTCATGCTGCATTTGGTAGGGTGCAAATAGAGTTGGAATGGAAGCAGCATTTCAATTACATGAAAAAAAGATTTTAGGAGACAACTAAGTATGGGGATGTATCTTCATGGAGTTTAGTATGCATATCAGCATATGTATGTACAATGATAGTAATAGTCTAACCATATAACAATACAATATGTAACGACTAACGAGGAAAGGAGAAAAATGAGACAATGGTTCCATCAAGCATAGAAGGTTTATTTTATTATTGGGATTTACACCATCACATAACAACTCCATAAACTTTATGTTGTTTTGGTTACGACCTTTAAAAGTGAAGCGAGGTGCTGTGGGCTGGAATTACTAATCTTAATGCTTTCATCAATACCATCCAACGCCTTTTGATATTTGCTGTTTGCAGAGCATCGACACATCGGTTCAAATAACTTCAATCTTCTTAGCAGCCGTAGCCACACAATATTTACCCTGGTATGTAATTCACACGAACTTCATCTCTTTATGAGCTTAAGTTTGTTGTGGTGTAAACTTAGTCAATTGCTTTTTTTGTTCATTTCAATCTATTATATTGCTGTAATGATTTATTAGGAACTCTTGCGGGGCTTGTCTTTTCTAACACGAGGCTCCCAATCATTATGGGCTAAACCCAAATGCATGTGATTTCTCTATATTTCCACAAACCAACCATTTGAGATTTGTATTAAGTAACAGTTAAAAGATCAACTTTTTAAAAGTAAATTTTGTGTTTAATTGTTAAGCTAAAAGCTAATTGATGCTGAATTTTAACTATTTTACCACTGCTGACTCGAGCTGAGTTAATTAGCATCAAGATTTTACTGCGAGATTCACATAAATACCACCACTCTATGTATCAAGTCCCTAACTCATCTATAATTTTAACTTGGAAGATAAATGGAGCAATTTCTTTTATCTAGCCTCAACAGGTTATGTTTGTAACTTGTAAGATAATGTCAAAGGTGTTGTGACGGATAATGCAGTGCGATATGGATCATATTATATTGTTCAATTTCCACATCACATTGTTTTTTTGGCCTTGTGCAACCATATGGCTTGAGAAAGAGAATAGCAATCTGCAATCTTAAGATACATTTTTTGTCCATTTATTTTATTCTCCTTTCATTGGACCTCCATTAATGAAAAGTTTTTCATCTGTGTTTATAAGTTAACATGTTACTGGTTGTCTTGATAGCTCCTTTGACAACCATGCAAATATGTCTAACCTATATTTGAACTTACAGATGATTGAAAGTAGCTCCCATGGTGACGAATACGATGGAGTCATATTTTCTCAACTTGTATGCACAGCTTCTTACGTTTCTCAATTACACAAGTCATATCTTGTTACTTGTTTTATTAAACAGTTGTTTTATTGCATTTTAGAATCTAATTGATCTTGCGGGATCAGAGAGCTCAAAAACTGAAACAACTGGACTAAGAAGGAAGGAAGGCTCTTACATAAACAAAAGTCTTCTAACCCTTGGAACTGTAAGTGGCTATAAGTTTTCTAGACATTGCTGCCAGAAAATCTGTGAAGCATTATTTTCAACTGAAATTTGGTGTATAGTTGCTCACTTGTTGCAGTAGAATATCGTTATCTGCTCTAAGTGTGTATATGATACATATCCATATATCATTAGGCTGTCATGCTGTAATTAAAATGCAATTTTGTGTGTATACAAGCTTGATTTAACATGATACATGGATCTTGTTTTGTCATACCCTGAGCTTTCTTGGTTGTCCATAGAGGTTTTTCATCTTTAATATTAATAACTTGTGTGCATTTATTCTTAGTGTCTTATTTTTGGTTGTTTAAGGATTTACAAGAAGAAAATGTTATCTAGATTTAGTTTACAAGTATTCTATAGTTATTGGGCGCCTCAAGTATGTAACTACGCGAGGCTAGTGCCCTCGTCTCGCACCTAGGCTTCTAGGAGCCTAATGCCTTCTATTACCAAGTGTACTCAATGACCATAACCACCACTTCTTTTTCCTACACATTCTGCTACTTGGATTAATGCTGTTGGCAGTTATATATCCAGTCATTTGATGATCTGAACCTACAGGTTATTGGAAAGCTTAGTGAGGGAAGGGCATCTCATATCCCTTACAGAGATTCCAAGCTTACCCGTATTCTACAGTCTTCATTGAGTGGCCATGGTCATGTTTCCGTAAGGCTTGAAAAACTCGATCTTTTAGTTCTGATAATCACTTATATTCCCTACTCCTTTATGGTGGTGATAACCGCGCACGGTCCTCCAAATGAATAAATATATGCATAAGTGTTACCACATCTAACTTCTGTTCTTCTATTTTCAGCTTATCTGCACCATAACCCCCGCATCTAGTAGTATGGAGGAGACTCATAATACATTAAAATTTGCTAGTAGGGCAAAACGCATTGAGATTTATGCCTCTCAAAATAAGGTTTGCTATGACATCAACATTATATGTTTTATGGCTAGTGAGAAAACAGACATTGTAATCTTACTGTTATATGTTCTTCAACATTTATTTTGCAGATTATTGATGAAAAATCTTTGATTAAGAAGTACCAAAGAGAGATATCAGCTCTTAAACTTGAGCTTGATCAGTTGCGGAGAGGGATGCTTGTAGGTGTCAACCCAGAAGAGATTATGACCTTAAAACAAAAGGTGCCTTTTTTCCCCTTATTCTCTTTCTTTTATTACAAGTGCTTTGAGTTGCTTTTCCATCCTAACATTTCCTTGATTACGAGTTTTGCTCTTAACTTCATTCTGTAATATATGTATATATAGTTAGAAGAAGGCCAAGTGAAGATGCAATCACGATTAGAGGAAGAGGAAGAAGCTAAGGCTGCTCTCATGAGCAGAATTCAGAGGCTCACAAAGCTAATACTTGTTTCTTCAAAAGATACGATTCCTGCTAATGATAATGATGTAGGTTAATCTTTCTCAATTTATTTTTCCGTTTACTACATGATCTCACAAGCACAATCAACCTTTAGCATCTAACATTATGTCTTCCTGTTTATCATCGCAAAAGTAGTGTCAGTCAGATATGGCGTTGATAATATGAAACATGAAGTGTGTAATTCTATGGCAACTCTTATGTTGATGTGAACTTTGTTTCATGTATATTTCTCTCCATGAAAACCAAGCCTAACCATCCTTATTGATGATGCCATTTGTTTCAGAATGGTTCTCTGCTCTTGCAAAGTGACATTCAAAGTGAATTAATTTCTGGAAATTTATCAGCAGCGGGAAGCACAATTACAGACTCTACCCAAACGGGCGAAGTAATTAGTGGTTCTGCCAATGGTGTGAAGCATATTACAGTATGTTTAACATTCTTTTCTATTTGTTGGTTTTTTATATAGATTTTAAATTGCACTGGGATTTATATCTCAATCTAAATAGGGCACTTCAAATATTTAATAGTTTTATGAAAGATATAATGCAACACAACATAAGTTTTAAATCTCCTTTATGGTGAGGAGTTAGTTTTTTTTCCTCAGATGCTTATCAGCTTTTGCCTAGATGCATGGATCTGCATGTTCTTTATGCTATAAGATGCATTTCGTCAAATGCTAGTGGTTTCAGAAGTAGTATATTTACATTTTATGGAACACAGAAGAGAATGAATTATATTTGGCTAAATGAGTGGTTCAGGCAGATGTAGTTAAATATAGGACGAGTCAATTGTAATGGTTTGCCCTACCAATACCTTTTTAAATTTTTTTACAAATGTCAAATCTGCAATATATCATATGATCAGCGTTGTTAAAATTGCTAGTCGGGTGGTGAGGTACCAATTAGGGATTAATCGGTTCGGTATTTTTATATATAATTTTCAATTTTATACACACATTTTTATATGTAATTTCTATAAGAATGTTTAGTTTTATATATATAAACATTTCTGACTGGAAATTTCAAATTTTCGCCGGAAATTTTTGGGGTTGCCGGAATCTTGCCAGAGACGACGACTTTTGGCTAATTAGGACCGCCTAGGGCTGAATTTTGACCACCATTGACCGTCTAGCTATTAATTGGCCGATTTGGTCAAATTCCAAGGTTGGAGGCTGACTAGCGATTAGTCACTGATTAATTGACCGCCTAGACCGAGTTTTACAACATTGCATATGATTATGAAAAGTATTAATAGTAAGGTAATTTTTTTAATAAAGCAATTTAGGAGGTTGCAGACACTTGAGTGTACTTTGGGCTGCAATTGACCCTCCTATTTGTTTTGTTTTTATGGAAATATATAGTTTTATTAATTTACGTACTCAAATTAGCCCATTTTCTTGTGAATGGGTTGAAATTTTAGTGAACACATTATGCATATGGAAAAAGAGATAAGCATGTTGATACCTCTATTAATTTATTCTTAGTACCTTCTGCAATGAATTCTGTAAGTTGCACATGTCACTGGCTGATAATTGTGTGTACAAGAGGAGATCGTTGTCTTATCTTCACTTTAATATGAAGTTTACAATATTTTTTTTATTTTTACTTACAAGTTACAAAAAGTATAAACCTTATTTTTAACCATACTTTGTTGACCATAGGGTGGACTCTCAATAGATGAGATGGATCTTCTAGTGGAGAGAGTGAAGATGCTTGCAGGAGAGATTGCATTTAGTACTAGTACCTTGAAGCGTTTAGTGGAGCAGTCTGCAAATGATCCTGAGAGCTCGAAAACCCAAGTAATGTTTTGTTCCTCTCTCTCTTAAATACCTTACACGCACCCTACCGTGACTGGTTCAGATAACGGTTGTGGAAATAAATTGTTTTAATGTTGGTATGTAAATGGAGGAAATAGTAATGCTGTATGATAGAACAAGTTGAATTTGTGTTTGCTATCTTGCAAATGACATTTGAATTGCAGTTTGGACTTTTACATAGACTATCAGCTTTAGTACCTAGCTGAGCTAAGCATAGTCTTTGTCTGGATGTTAATTGTCCAAATGCCTAACCACAAAGCCAAAGGGACTTAAAAAGTTAATTATCAAAATGTCTACTTTGATAGATTACTTATAAACATATGCTGACACCCAGATAGAACAACTGGAACAAGAAATAGAAGAAAAAAGAAAGCAAATGAGGGCCTTGGAAAAACAGATCGTCGAAAGCAATGAAGCTTCAATTTCTAACACATCGTTGTCTGATATGCAGCAGGTACACTTTTTCCCCGTTGATTTTCCGTTTAAAGTTCATCTTTATTCTCTAATATCTGCAACCTTACTGACTTCTACTACTTTTCTCTCTAAAACAGACAATGATGAAATTAATGACACAGTGTGATGAAAAGGCTTTTGAGCTAGAGGTTAGTATACTATTTAAGATACCAGCAATGGTTAACATAATATATTTCTCAACTTAACTTAAAAGTAATCATACTTTTGATTCAGTTGTGTACATGGTATTGATTTTTTTGATTATTTTCCTCAACTTTGTTCATGGCTGCAGCTCAAGTCAGCTGACAACCGCATCCTCCAGGAGGAATTGCAGAACAAGGTATTTTGATTGATAATATTGAATCACATCCATCTCTTTTATTGCATTTGGTCATAGGCATTAGAAATTTCACATTTCTTTTTTATATAACATGTGTGCTTCACTGTCTTTTGTTATACATATCAATGCTCATTGTGCACTTTGATGCACAAATCAGTTTCCATCAAAGTATTATGCCATCATGTATTTCCTTCATGGCTGGGTCTTCTTGCAATCTGTGCACTTCATATAGTATGCGCAGTTTACATTTTGTCCATCTCAAATATTAAATTTACTCTTTTTATTATAGTGTGCAGAAAACAAAGAACTCCATGAAAGAATCATGCTGCTTGAACAACAGCTAGCTATGGCTAATGAGAAGTCAAAGGCATCTTCAGAACATCATGGATCCAAAGAGTACATTGATGGACTCAAGACTAAAATTAAGATTCAGGTGATTACTGCAACCTATTTGTGTGGGTTTGTTGGTTGTTTATTAGTGAGATCTACATTCTGCATTTGTGCCAAATAACTAGGTATATCTGATATTTCTACCTAGACATTTGGCACAATATATGAGACCATAGCATTCCAACTTGTCTTTCAAGTGCTCACTAGATTGTAGGGTTCCAGCCTGTTGTCTTTCTAGCGCTCACTAGTAACTAGATTATACAGACCTTGCTAACTTATGGGTTGTAATGGTTCCAGCTTGGGTATTTATCCATTTTGTAAAGACTTTGTGTGACTATTATTCTGTTAAATAGGGTTAACAAGGACTATATTTTTATTAATAATAATTTATAGTTTTGATTTGATGATTTAGGAGTTGACCAGTAACATCTTTTTTTAAAAATAATTCTGAATCTTTATAAATAATTAATTTATCACTAAAAGACTATCTTATTACAATAATAACTTTATTTTTGAATAAAAGATTTAGTAGCTTTTATGCATTAAAATACACTTTGGTGGCTTTTGAGATGACCTAATCTACCGTTGATAACACATTTGGGTTTGAATCGTCAAATTGACTGCATGCCATCCATTTTTAACACATGATCTTTTTAATAGCTTTAACCATGATTTCTAATAAAAAAGTTAAAAGATGGTGATATAATTTTGTTGACTTGTTCTTTATTGCTTCTTTTTCTCTCCAAATCAGGAGGTAGAGAACGAAAAACTGAAGCTAGAGCATGTTCAAATTCTAGAGGAGAACAGTGGGTTATATGTGCAAAATCAGAAACTGTCAGAAGAAGCCTCTTACGCAAAGGAATTAGCATCTGCTGCTGCTGTCGAACTCAAGAATTTAGCAGGTGAAGTCACTAAACTTTCACTAGAGAATGCAAAACTCGAGAAAGAATTAGTGGCTGCTTGTGAGTTGGCAAATTCCAAATCTGCAAATGGAGGTAACCGCAAGTATGATCCTGTGAAACCGGGTCGAAAAGGCCGTTCCTCTAGCCGAGTCAAGGATTCCTATGATGATTTTGACTCATGGAACCTTGATGCGGAAGATTTAAGAATGGAGTTGCAGGCAAGGAGGCAACGGGAGACAAAGCTTGAGGCTGCTTTGTCTGAGAAGGAAGTAATAGAAGAGGAATACAGGAAGAAACTTGAGGAGTCAAAGAAAAAGGAAGCAGCATTGGAAAATGATTTGGCAAACATGTGGGTTCTTGTTGCTCAGCTAAAGAAAGAAACAAAAGTCATGGTTCCTGAATCAAACAGTAATGGGAGTCATACTGAGAGATCTGAAAATGTGAATCATCAGAAAGTAGAAAATGATGATCCAAATAAATCAGATGTTAAAGAGAGCCACATCTTGAATGTTTCACAAACAGCCCAGAATGTGGCTAAGGAAGAGCCCCTTGTTGCGCGTTTGAAGGTACATACAAATTTGTCCCAAGTGACTTTGAAGTATTTTCTAGTTCAAGTGGTAAAATGGTCGTATTGGTGACAGGCCAAAACATATAGTCATTTAGTATGGGTTGAAACATCTTCTGTCTAAAATTTTTGGATTTCTTATAAACAAATCGTGCATCAAATATGATTATAGTAGCAAGAAGTTATATCATTTCTATAGTAACCTAATTGTTTATAAATTGATTAAGACGTTTTATACACTAGAGATGCACTTTGCTTGACTTTCATTCTATTTGACCAATTGACCCGTTTCCTTGAAGTGTTTATTTAAATGCATGTAACATGAACGACCCCTTTTAATGGGTTGAAATTGGCGCATCTAGTTTATAACTTAATTTGGTTTATAACTACCGTATGCTCAGGCTCGAATGCAAGAGATGAAGGAAAAGGAGGTTAATTATGTTGGAAACGGAGATGCAAATTCTCATGTATGTAAAGTATGCTTTGAGTCACCAACAGCGGCAATGCTTCTTCCCTGTCGCCATTTTAGTTGTAAGCTTCCTTAAACCTTATTACTTTTGCAATAGTTGTTACTCCTTACTCTACTTAACCATGATTGATTGTATACAGCCCTTTTTAAACTTCAACTTTTTTGCAGTGTGTAAATCTTGTTCAATTGCGTGTTCTGAATGTCCAATTTGCCGAACCAAGATCACAGAGAGAGTTTTTGCTTTCAGTTCTTGATATATGCTTTTTACCTCCCTCAAATTGAAGGTACACCAAATTTCTTTCTCTTCTTGACCAAGTTCTCTACAAGTTATTTATTTTTATCATTCTAGAAAGGAAGTTCAGTCGTATCAGGTCAAACCTTAGGGGTGTTAACATTCAAGTTTGACAAAAGTTCTAACATTCGCTGTCTGGTGTTTTGCAGGAGTTCTTTTTTCACGAAAGGTCGAAGAATGATTCACCTTTGGGTACCCGGTGTGGGTGTAATTTATTAATTTCTCAATCTTTATCTGTATGTAAACAAAACACTGTTGAAAAAGGTATAATCTTGATCTGTGTATGTTTTTGTTTCCAAACTCATGACTAAAACATGCAATAGAAATATGTTCAAATCGGGCAAAACGAGATGTTTGATCCTTTCCTTTAGTCTATATATTAACAAGTCTGGCAAAATAAGCGGGTTGTGTTGCGTACAGGTCAAGACATGTTTGGTTTTCGGGTAAAATAATGTTCTAAAAAAGTGCCACTTTGGTTCGGGTCAAAATGAAAAAGAAGAGTATAAAAATAGTTTTTGTTATATAAATATATTAGAATTATTATTACTAGGTTTCTTTGAATAAGCACGACTTACTTTCTATTTTTCATGTAATGGTCCTTGTGACTCTTTTTGTCCCAAAGTCTTTTTTTTAGGTTGGGACAAATGGACAATATTCTTAAATCCATAGCCTTTGTGCCGACCATTCGATTTGACATGATAGCTTTTTAAGATTTTCAAATGAAGTCCGTGACAGTTCTATTTTTCAATATTTAAGTTTCATAACAAGTTATTTATTTTTTTCCAGTTATGAGTAATCAATTATATTCGAATCAACTTAATCTGAATTGCTACAAATGTAAAGAGTATGCATAAGTTGTTTTTCGAGATTCAATTAATTAAGATAACATTAAAATTAAAGCTCCTCACACGTGAATTATTTAGTATAGTTAAAACAGTGTACCTTGTGTGATATGTCTTATATTTTAGTGGGACTTTTAGTGGGAC
>BJCO01001811.1:0-16210 GCA_018326465.1 Flaveria floridana
GTATATATGTATGTGTATATATATGTATATATATATATATGTATATGTATATGTATATATATATATATATGTATATATATATATATATATATATATATATTGATCCACACCCATCATCACATACCATAACACAAAATATTACCCGATACACCCAAGTAGCCACAAGAAACAGTTCTCGAACCCGATCGTGGCCGAGGTCAACCAAAACAAGATTTCGACTCAAGTCACCCACACACCGCAACACACACATGACGCCAGACATAAAATCGGCACTCTTAACAGAAACAATACAACTACAACAAGCGGTAAACCTGCACCACCGAACACCCATTCCCACGACTTCAAGCATGCATGGCAGACATATAAAACATGCAAGAACACATTGCATAATCAGACAAATACGTGGATACACACCTACAACGCAGACACACAACATACAAGGATATGTGACCTTACCGGACCCGGACCCGGACCCGAAACCGCCTCATTAAGAAAAAGGATGATGATTAATGAATCATACCGAGCGAATATAAAGCAATTTCGATCACTACTCGTGAATACCGATTCGGTTGATTTATCGTGTGTTCGTGAATGAGGATGGAGGGAGAGTATTCTAGAGGAAGTTGACCATCGAGAGAAGTTGGCGATGATGGCTTGGGAAGGTGACCGCCATGCAAAACGCTGCGGACAAGGGGAGGCGACTGCCAGCTTTGCCCGATCACAAGAAAGGCTGGTTGATGGGGAATTTAAGATGGAAACGGTAGACGGAGAGAGGTTTGTGTAGTTTTAGGATTGTCGAAGAAGAGAAGGTGGTGAGATGGTCGATGGGGTGGGGGTCGGTTATATACTTTGCATCCATAAAACTTACACATAAGTCCCCCAAAACTTATATAATTTGCATTTTAGTTAATTTAGTTGAATGTATTTAAAGTTAACTACTAAAAATAAGTATATTAATAATCATATTCATTTAAATAATAAAAAATACAATTGATTTATTTATGTATATATTTTTTAAAAATCAAAGCGATTGGGTAGAAGTAACGATGTTAACCTGAAAAACACGGTGTGTCACACTGAGTTTCTTGTTCAACTGCCATAGTCTCTACTTTAGTACTTTCTTGAACTAGAGAGAGGATAAGGGCTTTACATAGTCTTTTTTTCTCTCTTCTTTAATCTTGAGCAGTAATTCTGCATCCTCAGCCTCCTTCCTCTCTTTTGACACTTTAGTGTCAACCAGTCTATTTAGCGCATCCTAACCTATTACAAAAAGGATAAAAGTATAAGCGTAAAATGTTACAGACTCAATGATCTTAGTCTACAGTTAACAAAAGTATGGAGATATCATTAACTTGTATAAGTGATGATCTGTCATTGGGACATGCAAAAACCTAATTAACTTAGATAGCTAGGGTAAATCAGGTATCGTATCCATGGGGAGCATGTGGTTAGTGTTACGCGATTTGTTTGATTATTTAACTAACTTATTAATTAAAACTAAACTATTGTCTCTAAACTGTAAATGGATGCGGATGTGTGACATCCTTCACCAAAATAGGTGTGTTGACCATTGACTTGACTTTTTGACCTTGACCTTGATTAATATGGGCTTTGACTTAAAGGTTAACCCAACGTTAATTTGATCTGTGAAAAGTGTGCTAGATACATGTGGACACATAAAGTGCTAAAAATTGAAGGTTCTGGGCTTGATGTGTGCTAATAGGCCTAGTAGATGTTAATAGGCCTAGGGCTGATGCAGGGTGTTAGATACTAATGTTTGCATAGGGTGACGTTATGGTCATGGGCTAGGTCATGGACTGACAAAAAATGAAACTTTAGTGTTTATGCGGTCGAACGTTAGGAACTGGGCTTTGATGGGTTTTGTCATTAGGTTGACTAATGAACCTTAGGTATAAAAAAAAGAAAACTATATCATATAGGTCATATTATAGTTCTTTAGAATCGTAGAATCGCATAGAATTTAAAAAACGCAAAAAGTGAACGACAAGCGGAACAAGAGGACATGAAATTGGACAAGTCGGGCTAGGGACCCAAGGGGCCTCCCCTCCCCCTTGATTCGGCCGAAACCCCATAGGGGTTAGGCCCTTGATCCTTTCTTTTCATTCTAGCAAACCCAAATCCGCCAAATTCCTCTCTATTCCTCGTTGTGCCACCATCATCCAAGTTCTTCTTTTTCATCTACTTCCATCGCTTTTTATAAGGATCAAGACATTCTAGATTGAACTTTGTTTAATATCATCCATCTTCCTTCTTTTCGGTAAGTAAAATCAAGGTTTTTGATGTAGTCTCTCATCTAAGCATGTTTTCATCATTATCCATCATCTAACATCATGTTTTCTTTGTTTCTTCCAATGTACGAATGAAGCCTCTTGAGAAATTGGGGTGTTCTTGTGTCGGATCATCAAACTAAGTGAACCCTAGTTCATACGTGTAAGGCTCTTCGTATATATTTTGGTTGGGGTTGTAAATCCTTGAAGATCTATTCTTAATGAATGATTGAACGTAAAATTCTGTAAAAATAATTGATTTTTTGTTAATGGTTCAATAGGAATAAAGAATAGGAAGATTTAATGGTTGATAAGTGAATCTGAAAACCTGACAATATCCTGTGTAAAATTTGAGTCAACTTGTTCTGAACGTAACTTGGTCATAAAAAATTCAATTGGATCAAACGTTTCATCTAAATTCATGTTTAAAGAATCCTCTGTCTAGCCCAAGTGGTCTCGTGCGTTTTCGATGTCGTTTGATCCTCCAAAGTCAGTATCTAAGTTCAGGTGTCGAATCTGTCTAATCCGAGCAGAATGATAGGCTGTATTCATAGGGTCATATCTTCTTCATTTGTGACCCGTTTGAGTTGTTTCTTCTTCTGGTAGTTAATTCCATGTCTTAGCTTTCTATTGGCATCTATTATGCAATGAACCGTAACCGTTTCGACCTCTAGATAATCTACACAAGACAGGTGCGCAATCAGCTAATCAAGCTGAATTATTTTTAAAAGATTAAGAACAAAGGGTTTACAACTAATTGACTAAATAGAAGTTAGGATTGAGTTTAAAGGATAAACACTGGACGTTTAAGGTCATAATAGTTAATGGTCATATTTAATAAGGGACTAAGAATATGTACATCAAGCGTTGCTAAAAACTGAGACATTTAAATGAGGAAGGGAGTTAGAACGCAAACATTAGTTATGGACATAGACTATCACTTGAAAGAATACTTTACTAAAAGAATAGTTGAAATAAACAATAAGGGCTGGACTTCGAGGGATTACACCCAACCAGGTCGGCTTGAGCTTAAGTAATTCTTTTGTGTTTTGTGTTCTACAGTTATCGTGCATATTGTGGACATTGAACTTTGCTACTTCAAGGTGAGTTTCACGGCCCCTTTAAAATTATGTTTTCTTGGGGGAAAAGCTTACTCAATATTTTTTTTTGTGTCATGCTTTAAAGAACTTGTGTGTGGTTTGAGTCATAGGATCGAGTCTAGATTTCTTTTATAAATGTGTACTGTACTTGGACTGAGCTGGACTGTACTTGGACTGGACTGTAATGGAGAGATATTGTTAGTACTAACGGGTTAAACCCCACCCCTGTCGTTGGCATGCTAGCTAAGACTGACTTGGCCTTGTACGTGCCCTTGGGTGAATATATTCCGGTTATCGGAGTTGGACTCATAAATGGACTTTTATGGAATTCTATGACTACTATGCTCTCTTACCCACACACTTATTTTATGTACTACTTTCACGGTGACGTCTTTTGTACTTATAAACCTGTGAACTCACCAACGTATGTTGACTTTTATGAGCATGTCTTTTCAGGTAACAACAGTAGGTGGAATGGATGTGGACTTAGATGAGACCGCGCTCTCTGGAGCATTAGACTACTTTTGGACTTTTATTTGGTCTTGTTTATTTATGTTCTTTTTGGATTAATCGTGACTGGGTGTTTTGATGGTGTGTTTGTTGGGTCTTGGATTGTTTATTGTGTTTGGAATATTTGTTTTGTGGGAACTTTTGGTGAACGTATTGCATTTTGGTTATTTGTAATGGAGTGATTGTCCTTGACACTTGTTCGCACGTGTCGGGCGTCGTCATGACCCATTTACGGAGAACGCCTTATAGTGATTCTTTTAGACCCCCAAATGTGTTATGACGATCTCGTCCGTCGCGCCCTCGTGTTTCCGCTATCAGCGGGAATGTGACAGATTGGTATCAGAGCCATTGGTTATAGAGAATTAGGTGGATTATTCGACCTAGACTATAACCTAAGCACCCACATGTAGTATGTATCATAGGCTTATATGTGTACTGTTATACATGTGAATGTTCTATGTGCATTATTTGTTGTGTTTTGTAGCTTGTCTTCCATGCTATTTGTGTTGTATCTGTTTGGAAAAATTTTATCATTTGTGCATGCCTTAAGAAAGCATTAGGTAAGGACGTCCTCTCGTTATGTGTTTGACTATTATTTGGTATGGATTAATAAGTGCGGCTATAAGGATTTTTAAAGGACTTAGGTTGTTAAGTCAACATTATTATATGCATCTGCTGGTTATCCCTATGTTGTGAGTTGAATCATAAGAGATGCTAGCTGGCATGACATCAATAGATAAGAACCATGGCGTACTCAGGTCAGACGACTACTTTATTGGATTTGGGACTATACTAAATGGACCCTTTTGACTATCACTTACCTAAGTGAAAGCTTTCTTAATCAATTCCTCTGTACAAATTTGGTTACTTAACCTTTGGTTAGTGACCATATCTTTGATTCTCCAATCATGGATAACACTCTATACTTGACATGATGTGTTGACTCCTATAGAAGGAGCTAAGGGTGACCATGCAAAGCAAATACCATTACGGGTGCACACGTAATTGCAATTTGAAGTGCATGCGAAATCTAGCAAACCCTTCCGTGAGATAACGGTCATAGTTAGTACGAATTTTCCATTCTATACATAGTACATTGGAGTTCCTGTTCTTGTTATAACCAATGGGATGGAAACACCTATCTCCTTTATCCTTGCAAAAGTACAAACTGATCTGGAGCCTTCATGGGAATCATACTTTGATATTTAGCTCAGTATCCATGAGTTGTTTCTCCCGCTTTTGTTTCTATGAACGTGGAAATTGACTACATGTTCAAAATGGAATTGTCTTTGGAGAGTTAAAGTAGAGAAGTGAGAATCCACGTACCTAGGTTGCTTTGTTCATACTGATCTTAAGACTTGGAGCATTGGCTATTTGAACGTCCTAGCATTACATTTGATGGAATAAGCGGATAACATGTAACCAGTTTCAGAGTCATTCTTGGTATATTGTTGGTGTGGTGGGAACGCTGCGGGGAACCCTATATATAAACATCTTGGTATACTAAGGATGTGCTTAAACTGGTATATGTAATGATCCTAGCAGTTTAGAGTTGGATATTGTAAGGCCCCATTCCCGGAGACCTCACAGTTGGACAATCATAGCATTATTATATAAAACAATACACATTTTATAAAACGTTACAATGGTCAACCTTGGTGGTCAGCCCAGGTGACTCGGTCAGCAGCACCATTTTTATAAAACAAACGGGCTGACCCGCTGACTGAGTCAACCGGGTCAGCCCGGTCAGCCGAAATCAAACACAGCCTTAACAAAAACCATTCATGCATATAATTAATGTTTAAAAATAATACATCGTTGTAAGTTAGACTTACAAAATAATCAATTAGTTGCATTACAATACAACAAAATCATTAAGCATGAACGAATGCCAGTCTTGTCCTGTCGAGTAGCTTCCCTTGCGTGCCACCCTCAGCAATAATTACTTGCCAACTGAAAATGCATAAAAGACAGCATTGCTGAGTGAGTTCTAGTTTTAAAGCGTTTAAAATACCTTGTGTACTTTATATATGAAAATACCCTTTTCAACAAAGTACTTCCTTTACTTTCGTCCATGAGCATTCATCGTACATACATCAAAGTATAAACTTATTATCTTTTATTATCATATGCATTCGTTCGTTTCATACTTTTTCATTATCTTTTACTATTTCTAGATCCTGTCATAACTATACCCCATTGTTGGGCACAAAGCCACCTCAGCCTCGGGGTTAAGCGACAAGGATCCCGTTTCGTACTATGGATCAATCACCAAGACTGATCCCCCTATGTGTGAACCCTCATAGGTTAGCTAAGATTGCACGCTATATGACACACAGTTGAGCTGACAACCCTTAAAGGGTTGTGATCCTCTTTAAATTTTTGCTTGCAAGACTTTTCATTCATATGTTCCACTTTGCATTAATCATTGATCTTCCACTTTCTTTAATGATAATACTTTACGTATACGAATATAATCACACCACGTAAAGTCACATAATAGATAAATAATAGGATACATAGAACAAGCAATGAACATGCATGAAATCAATAAATATAAACTTTAAAACAATCCAGGGTCAAATCCTAAGATTTCTATTTTTCCCAAAATTTCATAAATTTTTCTAAGTCTTCTAGGCGCATGAGCACTATGCAGGCGCATGAGTCCTGCTTGGGAGCGTAACATTATGTGGGCGCATGAGCTGACACTTAGGCGCCTAGGAATCAATCCTGGGCGCATGTGATATTGTTCAGGCACATGACTCATACTTAGGCGCCTAAGGATAATAGTTGGGTGCATGAGGTATTGTTTGGTCACATGAGTTAACACTTAGTATTTTCAGACAGTTTCCTAGGCGCATGAGGACTATTAGGGAGCATGAACTTCTCCTAAGTTGTTCTAAGGTAAAGTTTCAGGCGTCTGGGCCTTGTTTGGGCGCATGACCAACCGTTGTCTACATTTCAGTAATAATTTCAAACCTAATTTGCATATTATCCTGTTCTAAGCTTATACCTATCATTCTAAGCAACAACAACACATATACAACCATGAAACACAGGTTCACATACACAAATACATATGGGTATGTATATAACAGTTGTAAAACATTTAAATATGCATTTTTAGCCCTAAGAAGTTTAGAAACACATAGAACCGGGGTCTAGAAGTCACCTACAGCAGCCTTCAAGTAAAATTCCACCAAACTTGAAGGTACCAAGAGTTCAAACACCTAAAACATAGCCAAACAAACATTCAAGCACAAAGAACACATAAAAGTCGATTTTATGGTTAAAAGCTCAACACAACCGAACCAATTATGCAAAGAAACACATACCACAACCAAAATCAGCTTCTTCTTCTTCTTCTTGAAACTGATAAAAAGGTTTCTGCTTCTTCTTCTTTCTTCTTTCAGTCAAAAAGTAGGTTATGGAAACATATATGGGCGGCCATACTCAAAAATATATTAAAATATTTGAGTTTTGTACTCTTTACGCTTTGACCCCCTCTACTTTTGTTCCTTTTCCCTTCTTGCAAGATACTTTTATTTCTCCGCTGATTATTTTTTTCTCTTTAACTTGACAAAAATTTCGGGTGTTACAAACATGGTGGAACTAATAAAGTGGAAGGAAATGGTACTGGAAGCATGATTGGTTGTACATGCATAGAGTTCATGATGTGCAAGCCAAAGTAGTATGATGGGAAAGTAGAGCAACAGCCCTGACCCGTTGCATTGACAAAATTGGAACAGATATAGACATGAAGATCTGTGTTGAGAATCAAAAGGTAAATTGTATTATCTGGTCATCTGTGGGCGAAGAACTAACGTAACAGAATGCTCAAACACTAGTTCGAGGTATGGAGGTTGTAATTGCCATGACTTTGGATAAGCTTAAAGAATTGGCGATCGAGTAGTAGTACCTTGTGGACTAGATGGGAAAGTTAGATCTTATGTCTTGGAATCATGCAATGGTAAGATGTGGTCATGATACCAATACCTACCAATTCCATAAGCTGACAAAGCTGGTGCCATAACTATGACACATAAATCAAATAAAGATTGAGAGCACATCAGGGGGCTGGTTCCATAATCATGGAATGATGGCCGCTGCTGCACCCCTATAACCATTTAGAGTTCAATGCTGAACACATATACTTTGGTCGATGAGATGGTCGTATTAGACCTTCACGAAAGCAAGTGAGATGGACTGTGTTGTGCTAGTAGAGGATCATGACTTTAGAATAGATCTTATACGCTTTGGACTTGGAAGTTTTGACCTGGTCATATGGATGGACTGGTTAACAAGGAATAGGGATGAGAACATCAGCGGCGAGAAGACTGCTCTCATGTTGTAGTCAGACGGTGAGACAGTTGACGTACATGATTAGAGATCAGAAAAGGACAAGATGCAGATCATGAGCATGAACACAGAGGATTAAAAGTTATATGACATACTTGTTATGTGAGACTTAGGAAGAGTTTCCAAAGGATCTGGGATGATTGTCTCCTTCCTAATAGGTGGACTTTCAGATTGACCTGGCATCTAACACGGTGCATGTCGCTAAGGCTCTTTATCACATAGAACCTTTGGGGATGCAAGATCTATCTAATCAACTTCATGAATTGTTAGATAAGAGTTTTATATGAGCTAGTCACTCACCATGGGGAGCCAGTGCTTTTTGGTAAGAAGAAGAATGGATCCTGTAGGACGTCCATGGACTAACGAAAGCTGATTAAGCTAGCGGTCAAGAACTGGTACCCTTTGCCGAGGATAGATGGCTAATTCGATCAGCTTCAAGTATTGACGTACTTTTCGAATATCGATCTCCGTTCGTATATCATAAACTTAGAGTAAATAAGGATGGCATACCGGAAGAAGCATTAGAACTTATTACGGACATTACGAGTTCCTAGTTATGCCTTTAGACTAACAAATGCACCTACGGTGTTTATAGACCTGATAAATCAAGTGTGCAAGCCATACCTGGATAAATTTGTCATGGTGTTCATTAAGGGTATCCTGATTTATTTTAAGGACAAGGGAGGATCATGAGAAACATGTGAGGATAGTTCTAGGATTGTTAAGAAATGAGAAATTATATGCTAAGTTCTCCAAGTGTGTGTCCTGACTTCAAGAGGTAAAGTTCCTTGGATACGCTAAGTTCTCCAAGTGTGTGTTTTGGCTCCGAGAGCTGACGTCCCTAGACATGTGGTGAATGAGAAAGGAATTCATCTAGATAATGGTAAATCGAACGCCTAAGACACCCTCAGAAATCTGATGGTCCTTAGGATTGGCGGCTATTATTGGGGAATTATTGCAAACTTTATGAAGATTGATCAACCTCATACGCTATTGGACCTAAAAGAGTAGGGAGTTTGATTGGGGTTCCAAGCAAGAGACATCTCTGAACTTGAAGGTCAAGTTATGTGACACACCAATCTTGGCATTTCCTGAAAGGTCAGATGGAGTTGTTGTGTAATTAGACGCGTCACACCAAAGACTGGGCTATCACTAATGTAAAAGGGTAAAGTGATCGCTTATGCATCATGACAACCCAGGAGTCATAAGAGGAACTACATCTCCCATGATCTAAAGTTGGGTGTGGTGATCTTTGCTCGTAAGATCTAAAGACATTACCTGGGCTGTACCAAATAGGTCATCCATATTGACCACAAGAGTCTTCAGCTCATATTTCAAAAAAAAAGGGGACTAGACATGAGATAGAGATGATAGAAAGAGTTGTTCAATGACTGGGACTATGAAATCAGGTATCACTGGAAAAGGCAAATATGGTTGCTGATGCGTTGAGTCGTAAAGAAAAGAGTCAAACCCGTGAGTGTCAGGTCATTAAGAATGATGATTTATTTGGGTATCAAAACCCATATCATTGTTACTCAAGTTGAGTCAATGAGGGGACTGAATATGCAGGATGAGGCTTTAGGAATTCTGGACAAATCATTTATACAAAAGCATGATGGAGGATTGTATTTCATTGAGTGGATTTGGGTTCATTTATGGGGAATGTGCAGTCAGTGGCATTGGACGGGGCATACAAGTTTAAGCAAACTATTCATCGTGGTGCTAATAAGAGGTATCATGATCTTAAGGATTTGTATTAGTGGTATGGAATGAAAGGGGACATAGCGGGCTATGTTTGCAAGTGGTTGACTTGTTCAAAGTTAAAATCAGGGCAACAAGGGCCACCGGGTCTGTTGCAACAGCCTGAGATTCTAGAAGGAAAGTGGGAAAACATTACTATAGACTTCATTAGGAAGCTACTAAGAACTAGTAATGGGCACGATTTGATTTGGAGCATTGAGGATCGAATGACCAAATCTGCCTATTTCCTAACTGTTCATGAGGACTACAAGATGGAAAAACTAGTTTGGAATTATGTTTGTGAATTGTGGATAAACATGGACTACCTATTTCGATCATCTTTGGTCGTGATAGTCGTTACATGCCATGATTTTAATAGAACTTAAAGGAGGTACTGGAAACATGTCTAGACATGAGTACGACTACCCACCATCAGAATGATGGTATGAGTGAGCAAACTATTCAGACATTAGTTGATTTGATAAATAGTTATGGTCAAAGACTGGTACACTATCAAGGTGTTAGCAGTGTGGTGGGTTAGCTGCAGTACACCCTAGTGACATCAGAATCGGACCAGGAACTAAGCTTTGGTAATAGACATCAACCATACTATGGAATATCAACAAAAAGGTTGTAGACCTAAAAGCTCATCTCAAGAGGCCTTGTTCTATGGGCTATATATAAGGTTTTTCCTTGTAAAGGAAAATTGACACCAAGGTTTGTAAGTACGATTAAGACTACCAAATGGTTTTGGGTTAGTGAATTATTAGATGGGATTACCATAGGAACTGAGTGGGGTGTATTACGCACTCCATATTCCAAAGCTCACGAAGTATCTTACTGATGAGATCTCATGTGTGCCGATCGAAGAAATTCAAGTGGGTAGTAAATTTCGATTTGTTGAAGACCTAGTAAAGATTATGGATGGGGAAACTAGGACTTTTAAGAGTAGTAGAATCCCTATCGTAAGGATTAATTGGAACTCAAAGTGAGTCTGAATTATACCTGTGAGTGGGAAGATCAATTGAGGACTTAGTACCCTCACCTATTCACAGAAGGCGTTGCAGTTGAAAACTCAGTCTGAATTTTGGGACGAAATTCTCTCAACTAAGGGATATTGTGACATCCGTCACCAAAATAGGTGTGTTGACCATTGACTTGACTTTTTGACCTTGACTTGATTAATATGAGCTTTGACTTGAAGGTTAACCCAATGTTAACTTGATCTGTGAAAAGTGTGCTAGATACCTGTGGACACGTAAAGTGCTAAAAATTGAACGTTCTGGGCGTGATGTGTGCTAATGGGCCTAGTAGATGTTAATGGGCCTAGGACTTGTGCAGGGTGTTAGACACCAATGTTTGCATAGGGTGACGTTCTAGTCATGGGCTAGGTCATGGACTGACAAAAAAATGAAACTTTAGGGTTTATGCAGTCGAGCGTTAGGAACCGGGCTTTGATGGGTTTTGTCCTTAGGTTGACTAATGAACCTAAGTTATATAAAAAAAAGAAAACTATATCATATAGGTCATATAATAGTTCGCTAGAATCGTAGAATTGCGTAGAATTTAAAAACGCAAAAAGTGAACGACAAGCGGAACAAGAGGACATGAAATTGGACAAGTCGGGCCAGAGGCCCGAGGGGCCTCCCCTCCCCCTTGATTCGGCCGAAACCCCATAGGGGTTAGGCCCTTGCTCCTTTCTTTTCATTCTAGCAAACCCTAATCCTCCAAATTCCTCTCTAATCCTCCTTGTTGCCTCCATCACCCAAGTTCTTCTTGTTCATCTACTTCCATCGATTTCTACAAGGATCAATACGTTCAAGATTGAACTTTATTCAATATCATCCATCTTCCTTCCTTCTGGTAAGAAAAATCAAGGTTTTTTATGTAGTCTTTCATCTAAGTATGTTTTCATCATGATCCATCATCTAACATCATGTTTTCATCAGTTCTTCCAATGTACGAATGAAGCCTCTTGAGGAATTAGGGCGTTCTTGTGTCGGATCATCAAAGTAAATGAACCCTAGTTCATACGTGTAAGGCTCTTCGTATATATTTTGGTTGGGGTTGTAAATCCTTGAAGATCTGTTCTTAATGAATGATTGAATGTAAAATTCAGTAAAAATCATTGATTTTATGTAAATGGATCAATAGGAATAAAGAGTAGGAAGATTTAATGGTTGATAAGTGAATCAGAAAACCTGACAGCGTACTGTGTAAAATTTGGGTCAACTTGTTCTGAATGTAACTTGGTCATAAAAAATTCAAGTTGATCAAACTTTTTTGTCTAAATTCATGTTTAAAGAATCCTCTGTCTAACCCAAGTGGTCTCGTGCGTTTTCAATGTCGTTTGGTCCTCCAAAGTCAGTATCTAAGTTCAGGTGTCGAATCTGTCAAATCCGAGCAGAATGATAGGCTGTATTCATAGGGTCATATCTTCTTCATTTGTGACCCGTTTGAGTTGTTTCTTCTTCTGGGAGTTAACTCCATGTCTTATCTTTCCATTGGAATCTATTATGTGATGAATCATAACCGTTTCGACCTCTAGATAAACTACACAAGACAGGAGCACAGTCAGCTAATCAAGCTGAATTATTTTTAAAAGATTAAGAACAAAGGGTTTACAACTAATTGACTAGATAGAAGTTACGGTTGAGTTTAAAGGTAAACACTAGAGTTCAAGGTCGTAATAGTTAATGTTCATAATTAATTAAGGGACTAAGAAGATGTACATCAAGCGGTGCTAAAAACTGAGACATTTAAATGAGGACGGGAGTTAGAATGCAAATATTAGTTATGGAGATAGACTATCACTTGAAAGAATACTTTATTAAAAAAATAGTTAGAATAAACAGTGAGTGCTGGACTTCGAGGATTGCACCAGGTCAGCTTGACCTTAAGTAATTCTTTTGTGTTTTGTGTTCTGTAGTTATCGTGCATATTGTGGACATTAAACTTTGCTACTTGAAGGTGAGTTTCACAGCCCCTTTTTAATTATGTTTTCTTGGGGGAAAAGCTTGCTTAATATTTTATTCTATGTCATGCTTTAAAGAACTTGTGTGTGGTTTGAGTCATAGGATGGAGTCTAGATTTCTTTCATAAATGTGTACTATACTTGGACTGTACTTGAATTGAATTGTACTGTACTTGGACTGGACTGTCATGGAGAGGTGTTGTTAGTACTAACGGGTTGACACCCCACCCCTGTCATTGGTATGCTAGCTAAGACTGACTTAGCCTTATGTGAGCCTTTGGGTGAATATAATCTGGTTATTGGACTTGGACTCATAAATGGACTTTTGTGGAATTCTATGACTACAATGCTCTCTTACCCACACACTTATTTTATGTACTACTTTCACGGTGACGTCTTTTGTATTTATAAACCTGTGAACTCACCAACGTATGTTGACTTTTATGAGCATGTCTTTCAGGTAACAACGCGTATGTGAAATGGATGCGGACTTAGATGAGTCCGCTCTCTCGGGAGCATTAGACTACTTTTGGACTTTTATTTGGTCTTGTTTATTTATGGTCTTTTTGGATTAATCATGGCTGGATGTTTTGATGGTGTGTTTGTTGGGTCTTGGATTGTTTATCGTGTTTGAAATGTTTGTTTTGTTGGAACTGTTAGTGAACATATTGCATTTTGGTTATTCGTAATGGAGTGATTGTCCTTGACACTTGTTCACATGTGTCGGGCGTCGTCATGACCCATTTACGGAGAACACCTTATAATGATTCTCTTAGACCCCCAATGTGTTTGACGATCCCGTCCATCGCGCCCTCATGTTTCCGCTATCAGCAGGGGTGTGACAGGATGCGATTAATCAAACTGAACAATCACTTTAAACAAACTAAAATTAAAAGATGATCACACCCGGTTTTCAGGTATGCAAAGAAATCGTGTCAACTAGGTTCTACCAAATTAGAAATCACATAGACATGATTAGTTTGTTATTCCTGTTGAAACATTATTATAACTAGATAACTGGTTATTAAATTAGATATTACGAAACTAACTAATGTCAAACCAAGTTAAATTATTAATAAATATCAATTTAAGATACTGTAAAAATAAATAACTCAATGATTAATAATTTTAAGATTAATAATTTGATGAATGATTTACCCAACAACTATTCAAATTGTATCAATCAATGAGAACAAACAAACATATAAATAATAAGAGATGATCAAATGACTGAAGTTTAGGTCTAAGTAGATGAAAAACAAGATAAACATAATTCTATCACTAACCCTATGCCCGAGGAATGATCACAGATAAACTAACTGCTCATATTCATAATCAGATCTTCTAATCTTGACGCGATCGATTGCTTGTGTGACTTGCCAGCAACCAAAAGGCTGCACCTTTTTCTCCTTTGCGCAAAGCTCACGTCGAACTCCCATCAAAAGTTGCAGCCGTCCTCCCTATATGTGTTCCTTTAATCTCCTTTCAACTGATGACCCTTTAATTCAATTTAGCCAAAAATGGCCCATGTTCAAAGTGATCATGCAGCCCACAATTAATCATCTTAATTAAAATCTTTTTTCACGTGAACCTGCACTAGAATTTACAAACAATTTGATATATAAACCCAAAAGATCATGTTATTTACTTTAATGCCACACTTATGTGTAACTAATTTTCTTGAGTTCACAAACTTTATTAGACTCTGATGCATGTTTTATCATATTATATTCATATCATGCCATCATAATATTTTGTATTAAGCTTTAAAGAAAACTGATAATATATTATATTTATTTTAAGATTCATTCATACTCTCAAGTCCATTTATATTTTATCTTTTTCACTTTTAAACTTTAAATATGACTCGACTAAATATATATTAAAACTTAAAAACGTATAATTAACTATAATTAACACATGTAAATCGCACTTCCATCACATTCCCCAATTTAATATTTTTCGTCTCGAAAAAGAAAGGCAATAAGATCATAACTGGTATGTTAATCTTCTAACACTTCATTCAATTAAGAACATAATAATGCATTAATCGTGATTCTCAATATATCATGTCCACGTTAAAATCATACCCATAATGTCTCGTGCTTTTTATATTATGCAAATTATCATAATGGTTTAATCGTCCCCACCCCAATGCTTTTAGCAAAAATCTACCCAACCTCAAGATTTATTGAACACAACCTTAAGAAACCATAGTACGCTATCAAGACAAATTATTTTTTCCTTTATTTTTGTTCTTTTATTTTTCTTGGGGTTAGGATTTTTCTCCCTTATTTTGCTATTTTTCCTAAATATTATAGGTACATTTTTTTTCATTTTTCATTTTTCATTTTTTTTATTTTTTTCATTTTTTTAATAATATGTCACGCTAACATAGATATGGCGTGTGATAAAACAATACATTCTCAATCTATTTTTGTTGCGACTCATTTTGTAACTATTGGAACTAAGATGGAAAACACTACACACATATTCATTTATTAGCATTCACACAAGATATTAGTCTTCATAATATATTAGTCTTCATAATTAGATCGAGCCTATCAACATATTACAAGTTATATGTATTTTAAGCTATTGTAATACCTCAAACCTTAATATAATAGTTGTATATGCGTGAAATATAAAACTTTTCTTTCATATATTATCGTATGAGTAAAATGACTATCTGGATGATCACAAGTGATGTCAATGTTTTACTATTTTAAGAAAGCGTTAAATAATAATAAAATATATAATTTTCAATCTTACTTTATTTTTAACGAAACTTGGGTCGACTCGTAGAGAAACATAAGCTCGTCTGAACGGCATATTTAAAGTCTTATAAGACGTTATATTTAAAAAATTATAAGAGACAAACGAATTAAGCAGCTGAAATAATTATAATGATATAATAATAATATTATTTAAGAATTTATTTAAGCTAGCAGGCAGGCACGTCACTTTCATGCCACATCGATTGCTATAGAATTCCACTTGCCTGCCTGCTTGCTTATATATACGAACCTTAAGGTTGAATTTAGATTATAAATTTTCTTGGGAACGCTTTAGTATTAAGATAATCCCAAGTAATTAATACCCAATGGGTATTGTTATTAGTCGTTTATGGAGCTTGGGTAGGAGCGCGAGTAGGGAGACTCTACATCAGATTGTCGTAGATAGGTTTAAGGTATGTTATCGTTTAAGTTTATGTCAAGTTAATTATTATTTATTTTAGT
>BJCO01001812.1:0-10784 GCA_018326465.1 Flaveria floridana
ACTAAACCTAGTTAACAACACATCACCAAGGCTAGGAATGAGTATCATTACAATCTACATACACCACTCCTTGTTTCTCCTTTCTCGGCCAAAGATTAAGACACTAAACCACCACCTTCTCGGTACTAAACCTAGTTAACAACACATCACCAAGGCTAGGAATGAGTATCATTACAATCTACATACACCACTCCTTGTTTCTCCTTTCTCGGCCAAAGATTAAGACACTAAACCACCACCTTCTCGGTACTAAACCTAGTTAACAACACATCACCAAGGCTAGGAATGAGTATCATTACAATCTACATACACCACTCCTTGTTTCTCCTTTCTCGGCCAAAGATTAAGACACTAAACCACCACCTTCTCGGTACTAAACCTAGTTAACAACACATCACCAAGGCTAGGAATGAGTATCATTACAATCTACATACACCACTCCTTGTTTCTCCTTTCTCGGCCAAAGATTAAGACACTAAACCACCACCTTCTCGGTACTAAAACACCACCGAACCCACTCTCCTATATTTCACTCGGCAACCACCACAATCGAACCAACCTTCTTACCTCCAAAAAACATTCTTCCTCACGGTTACAACACAATCCTCCATGAAAATCTTCTTTCTAACAAATCTCTTCTCTCGGTTGTTATACAACCAAAACCATCATCAAATCATCAACAAATCCTTTAAAGTATTTTCCAAGTTCAACAACATCTTCCTTCAAGCTTCGAACTCAAAGATTTAGAAGACTTTATCAACCATCTTCTACCCCTTTCTTCTATCTATAATCAAGGATAGATCAAGAAAAATCTCTTCATTAAAGAAGATATGAACTATGTATGTAATGAACATGCATAAAGCTTAAACCCTTTATGTTACTTGGAGTAAAAACTATTAACAAATCTTATAAAACTTTGATTTTCAACTAAAATCAGTAAACTATTTTTACAAAACAGAAAGTTTTGAAGGGTTTATAAAAATAAACGATTTAAATAAAAATAAAGGTCTTAAAAGTGTTGAAAATAATTTGTATTAGGTGAAAATAGGTAGAATACTTAAATGACTATGATTGTGGAATAAAATTTTTATAAAATAGTTAAGAATACATAAAAATAATTAAGTGGAAATTATGAAGAATTTATATAGATATATTAATTTATATAATTGAAATAATGAAATAGAAGAGAAAATATAAGATTTAAGATCTGGACTTAATAAAAATCTAAAAAATTTATATAATGATCTCAGTAATATAGTTAGGTTACAGAATAAAGTTCGTGAATTAATTCACAAGAATGACTAACCTTCATATTTTAGAAGAATTAATAAGAAGAAAAGTGAAAGTAATAGTAAAGCAGTAGGTAAAATAGTTTAAATTTTACATAAATTATGATATATAGAATGGGACAGTCTGTATAAATTTCAGAAGTTTTAGAGATATGTAGCTATTTCTGCCATTTAATGATAAACCTGTAAAAATTAAAGGAAATTAGTTGTAATGAGATACTGATTGAAATTTTTATGTGATAATCTGGATTTTGGAACATTACGGCTTGTAAAATTTGGTAATTTGTGGACGGTAGTAGCTACCATTTAGGAATTTTGACTTAATTAATGATATAAATGCAAAAAAATATTAAAGAAATAAGATTTTTTCTAACAAATAATTATTTTATAAGATATGTTTGACTTGTTGCTAGAAATAATGTGAATAACATCGCCTATTTTTTACTTATAAATTATTGAAAAAAGCAAGCTGTTGTTATTGAAATTGATGCTAAATTTTGATAAGTTACTGTCATATTGACATAACAATTAATTCGGATAAGTAACCGTCAAATTATATAGGTAGCTCCAGTTACGAATATGTCAGCCTCCATCTGCCGGATAAGGGCAGTGATGTTATATTATTTGATTCTATGATTTGTATTTGACAGTTATAAATCACCTGGCATTTAAGTTGGTTTGGTTGTGAGTTTGTTTATGTTGCATCAATTAAAAGAAATTGTGTTATTGAATAAACTTTTGTTCTCACCAACTTTACGTTGACCGTTTAAGTATGTTTTTCCAGGTAATCATAATGTTTTATATTTTTTTGTACACGTTTAACATATTCAGTGATTGACACGGCTATATAGGGAAGTTGTGCATATGGGTGGTTATTGATCTATCAGACTTCAGCCACTTTAAGGACGTTCATGTCCACTACTAGCTGAAGAATAAATGAAACTATGAAGACGTGTATTTTAAAATAGGATTACTAATGTAAAAGTCTAGCTATTACACTAAATTTTTGTATAATGTAATCCTATAAATTATGAGTAATGAAGAAATTATGTTTAGTTAAATTTTTGTGATTTCTTGTTATTATAATCAATGTGTTTTGAGCCGAAAAGTCACACCCAAGCATTTCACGCTTCCGCCGGGATGTGACACGATCAAATAAATATTTTTTGTCAAAATAATGGCATTATTTATTAGATATCATGCACCTGTACCCTTCAATAGAATGGGGTAGCAAAAAGAAAGCATAGGCATTTATTAAATGTGGCTAAGTCCTTGATGTTCCAAAGATGTGTTCCTTTTTTTATTTTTGGTCCAAATGAGTTTTAACTATCACATACTTGAATAACAGGATCCCCTCCTCTGTCTTGAATGGAAAACTCCCATATGAAATGATGTTTGGTTTTTGTCCCTCTTTAGAACACCTTAGAATTTTCGATTGTCTTTCTTTCAGCACCATATTAAACAATACGAATAAGTTCAGCAGCCATGTTGAAAAGTGTGTTTTAATAGGGTTTTCAAATCAAAAGAAAAGGTACAAGCTATGGAGTCTTGACTCTAAGCATATTCTTTTTTTAAGAGATGTAAAATTTTATGAGTCGGTCTTCCTTTTCAAAAATAACAAAGATTTTGATAACTCTGATGTGACAAATGGTGGTGACATAAATAATCTATTTTTTTTTATAAGATTAAAACAAGTCAATCTGAGAATTATAAGGAGAGGGAACTGAGAGATAGTGCCTCTTGTCAGCCACCTACCACTAGTGGTGTGGCTATGAATGACACGACTGATTCACAGCAACCGACCCAGAAGGGCTAATGATGAATAAGTCTATGAGAGACAGTAGGCTCTTGAGATGCCCACTTGAAATAGTGAGGTAGACAAGATAGGTAGGGTTAATGATGAATAAGTCTCTCCTAAGGATTTTAGTGATCCTGTTGTTCATGTTAGAAAATCTTCTTGAAAGTCTATTTCTTCAAAAAAAAAGATTTTGTTGTTGAAAGGAAATTCAAGGATTGATTTGAAAAAGTTGTGAATTATTTAAATATGTCCTTTGAAAATTTAGGGTTTACTACTTCATTAAACAAAACAGATGAATCGGGGAATTTTAGAGAAGTTCCTCTAGATAATAACTGGGTTGATGCAATGAATGATAAAATGAAAGCCTTAAATAGGATAACACCTGGACTCTTGCAGATCTCCCAATAGGTTGGAAACCTATAGGGTGCAAATGGGTGTATAAAATAAAGTATAGGTATACAGGTGAGATTGATCGCTATAAAGCTAGATTAGTGGCCAAGGGCTATAGTCAGAAAAAAGGTGTAGACATTGATGAAACTTTCTCCCCGTAGTCAAAATGGTAAGTGTTCGCCTAATAATAGGTCTTCCTGTTGAAAAACAACTAGCCCTTGTACCAATTAGTTGTTGATAATGCATTCCTCTATGGAGATCTTAATGAAGAGGCGTATATGAGTCTACCCGAGGGTTATTTTTCAAAAAATGAGTCAAATGTGTGCAAATTAAACAATTCTTCTCGTCTATGTGGATGATATTGTTATTACTGGTAACTCAATTGATGAAATCAATAAAGTGAAACAACAGTTATAGTTCACATTTAGAATTAAGGACCTTGGTCCCTTGAAATACTTTCTCGATTTGGAACTTTGTTATCACTACTTTTTGTAAAAAGGATGAGTCACCTCTGGAAAACATATCTTGCTATCAAAAGTTGCTTGGAAAACTAATTTACTTGTTGCACACATATCCTAATATCTTATATTCTGTGCAACTTCTTAGTCAGTTTATGGACAAGCCTACTCAGTTACACTTGAAGCTTTTTATGATAGCAATGTTGCTATATCCATTGCTGCTAATCATGTGTTTCATGATAGGACAAAATGTTTTGAAATCAGTATGTTTTTCTTTTAGGCAAAAATGTCTTTGTGTGTTACTAAATCGATTAAGTTTTAAAATCAACTTTATGATGTTTTACTAAAGGTCTTTTTGTAAATCAGCATAACCATCTAATTAGTTGTCTTTAAAAGTATGATATTTTTAGTTATTTAAATTGAGGGAGTGTTAAAAAGGGTAATGTTATCCTTCAATTCGGTTAACCAAACATGTCTCTTTTGTCTTGTCTAATGGGTTTATTTCTTTTATGTTTGGGCTTGGAGTTGTTCTTCTTGGGCTTGGAACTGCTGTTGCTGGGCTTGAAGCTTATGTTGTTAGGCTTTCAGTGGTTCCTTGTCGGGTTGTTGAAGATCCACTACAACCCATTTCCTCTCTAAGTTACACATGGGTTGTAGTGAGTTGGATATTGTTCTGGGTTGCATACATTTTGATTGAGTGTGTGTTTTGTCCATAACAGACAAATTCTCTCTTAATCTCGTCTCCAAAATGCTCTCATATTTCGTGTTCCCAAAGTTAGGGTTTCTAGTTCTTTGTTCTTTATGATTATGTTTCTGGAGTTACAGTTTGTCGTTCTTTATGATTATGTTTCTAGTTCATCAATCATATGCTTAAACAAACTTATTGGGGCACAACTTGACCGTGGTTTGATACCCTCTTTGTAGAAAGAATTAACAATTTCAAACACCTTAGTTGGAAATTTTTTAAACCCATTTCATTCAATAGAAGACACATGGAAGATCATGTAAAATTGCATAACATAAAGCTGATAAAGAGGGAAGACCAATGGTGAAAAACAGACAACTTACTGCAGACTTTATAGCTGACCAGTTTTTGCCAGTTTTCAAAGCAAACCCATAATGGTCAGCAAAGGAAATTCAGGATGCTGTTAAACAAAAATTCAAAGTTGCCATTACTAACTGGATGGCTTATAAAGCTAAGACTTATTCCCATAGGAAGTTTCATGGTTCAATGAAATATAATTATAGTAAGATAGGATCATATTTAGCATCTTTAAAACAAGCTAACCTAACATGTACTTTTTAATTAATGACTGTGCCACCGGAGTATTATGGAGGTGATCCAGGTGATGAGGTTTTCTTCAGGTTATTTGTTTGCTTTGATGAACTTAAACAGGGGTTCCTAGCAGGTTGAAGAAAACTTTTATGTCTTGATTGTTGTTTTCTAAAGACATTTTTAGGGGAATGTTATTGGCTGCTATTGGTAGGGATGCGAATGATCAGATGTACCCCGTAGCTTGGGCAGTTGTAGAAGGTGAGAACAATGACAGTTGGAATTGGTTTATGATTGAGTTGAAGAAGTGCTTAGGTTTGACTAATGAAGGGAAAGGATGGACTCTTATATCTGACCAGCAAAAGGTACATTTGCCTAAAATAATTCATAGTTGGAATTATATGATGCAATTTATGCCTACCATTTAATAATCTGTATGTTCTTTGCATGGATTACTAAATGCTGTTGCATTTAGTTAGGGTAATGCCGAGCATAGGAATTGTGCTAGGCACATCTATGCAAACTGGCACAAAAAATACAAAGGTGATGATCTTAAAGAGTTATTCTGGAAGACTGCTAGAGCATACAATGAGGCTGACCATAAAAAGGCTCTTGAAGAAATAAGGGAACTCAATGCAGATGCAGCTGAAGCATTCGTCACTCAGAATCCTAAATGCTTCTGCAGGTGCTACCTTTAAACTGTTACAAAGACTGATGTCATTGTTAATCATATGGCAAAAACTTTTAATGGGTTTATCATACTGTCTAGAACAAAGCATATAATTAACATGTTAGAAGACATCAGGTTGGTAGTTATAACAAGATTAGTTAAAAAGCAAGATGAAATGTCTGGTAAAAAGGTGGTTGTATGCCCTAGGGTTCAAACAAGAAATTTAGATAGAGAGAAGGACATGGCTTATAATTGTAGTGTGTACCCCTCAAGCAAAACCTTATTTCAAGTCAAGTACTTTGATGATGTCTCTGTGGACATGGATAAAAGAACCTGTACATGCATGAAGTGGGACTTACTTGTATACCATGTTATCATGCATATACAGTTGTAGGATTTATGAACCACAATGCTGAGGAATATGTTCACAAGAGTTACACCAAAGAGGTGTATATGATGTCATATAAACACACTATCCACCATTGCCATCACAAAAATATTGGCCAAAAGTTGACTTTCCTTTAGACCCACCACCCATTAAGATTGGTCCTGGCAGACCTAAAAAGAACAAAAGAAAGATCCTCATGAAACGAAGAAACCAGGGAAATTAAGCAGGCATGGTATGTTCATGACTTGTAAGAACTGTGGCCAAAAAGGTCATAACAAAAAGACATGTTCAAAAGAAAAGCAACAGTAGCCAGAAAGTTCCCAAGTCAAAAAAAGATTGGCAAGCCACGAAAGTCAATAGTTGGACATTGTTCACAGCCAACAGCAGCGTCAAATGCATCACTGTCAACAGCAACACCAGAAAGTTCCCAAGTCAAAAGACAGATTGGCAATCCACGAAAGTCAACAATTGTACAATGTTCACAGTCAACAGCAGCACCACAAGTATCACAGTCAATAGTAGCACCACAAGCATCTCAAACCACTCAACAATCTCAAGCTTCAAAAAGATCAAGGAGGAATGCAAGCAAAGGAAGGCCAAAAAAAGGTTACAAAGACCACCTACCGGTATGAAGGACCAAGTTGATATATGTTATCAACTGTGTTGTTTTTCAAGTACTTTTATGTTTTTCAAGTACTTTTTGTGTTGTCAATTCTTATGGATCTTGGATACATTTTTGATGATGTGTTATGGATTATAGGTTTATGGATTTTAATGTTATTGTTATGTTGTAGTTTATGTTGGTTACTTGCAGTTTAATGGGTTAAATAGGTGTTGTCATTAGGGGTGTCAAAGGCTGTCAAAAGGGTGTCATGTTGCAATTTATGTTGGTTAAATAGGTCAAATGGGCTAACGTATTTTGTCATTATGGCAAGAATCATGAAGGCAATTTAATGGGTCAAATGGCTGCTGCATTTTACTAAGGTGTCGTTTTACTAAATGCATTAGTTAATAGAAGTAGTCTGTCAAATGTGTCAAATATTGCATTGCCATCAAATGTATCAAATATGTCAATTGCCAATTGCATTTCATCAATACATAACGATTACAAAGACTAAGACTTGAATGCCATTTTGATACAAAGTTGCCATTTTCATTAATGCATAACGATTACAAAGACTCCAATGCCCAAATGGGTCAAAAAAAACCAATACACTGCTAGTATTACACAAACAAATACAACATATGCTTTCTTTAACATCCCATAAGCTGCCTTTTTCAAACGTTTGTTTTCATCTTCAATCACCTTTTTCTCTAACTCCAATCTTTTAATAACATATTTGCATCCATTCAATATTACAACATCAACTTCTTGTTTCCACATAAAGAATTTGCAATTCGCTCTCCATCAAAAATCAAAAACTTCATTCTTAATCTTACATTCATAAATTGCAATCGGACCTATAAACATTGAAATTGGAAAGAAATAAACTTACAGGCCATAAAGGGCATCCATAAAACTCTTCACCTTGCCTACTACTTTGTTTTCCAGCTAATCTACGAATTGCAATCAATTCATGGTTACAATAAACGTTTCCATCAGTACCAATTCTAAAAATCTTGGAGTTACGTGACTGATATGAAGAAGATAAGGAGGAGCTCATTTTTTCTTGAATTCTTCTCAACTTCGAATTCTTCTAAAGTTCTTGAACTAGGGCTCAGTTCGTTCATATAGGGTTAAAAGGAGGGGATCCACATAATTTGGTATAAGGCAGAAAGAAAATAAAAAAAAAAAAGCGAAGTCACCGAGCTACGTAGGAGAGAGTTAAGTCCGTTAGGGTTTTTTTTAACGGTGGACCATAAAACAAAAAAGATGAAAAAGGTTGAACTAATATTGGGAAATACCTGAGTTGGGATTATTAGTGGCTAATTTGATAAAGATTGGATTATTTATTTTCAATTTGCCCTTATTAATTTGACTCCAACAGTTAGTCCTTATATATGAAAAAGACCTAAACGCTCTTCGTTCTAAGGGAAAAAAACAATATTAGTGGGTTGAAGTTAATTGGAACAAATTAAAAGCAACGCGGAGTAAATTCGAAATTTTTAAACCTTTGGATAAAGCACAATTTGAATAAAACCACAGGATGCAAACATGAAGTCTACTAAAATAAAGTTTATGGAAATGAGTTGACAAATAGTTCATGAGGACGCGGGATAGCAAGCAGGCTACATCGAATTGATGTAATCCATGATCTAATAATGGGAATTGAAAGTCATTAAACTATAAGATGCATACTGTATTTTGCTAAGTCTATAACATGTTTGCAATTGTAAAACTGAAGCTTCTGATCCATCTTTTTTAATCTATTTTACGTTAATGTGTTTTTGCTTCAAGAAAAAGAAACTTTAGATTCAGATTGTTTGAATTTGATGTCAGATCATTTGGTTTCAAACCAAATACGAATTAGGTCAAAACTGCAGGCTCTACTAATGTTTCGCATAGTACAAAGCATATGACAAGATATGGTAACAAAGTCTTAATCTTCTGAAATTATACATTTGAATGAAGTCAGTCGGGCTACTCAAGATACTGAGGTAGCATAGAAGAACTCCACAAGTTAGTAGTAGGAGATGGTGTATACAACTTTTCTGCGGTGTTGTCTCTCAAAATTAGATATAACATCGTCAATCACGTCTTCCCATCGATCAGTTGCTTCAAGCTGCATGTTCAGAAAAGACAGATTGGCCTGATAAGTGATCAAAAACTCAAAACTAACAGTGGCAACTGGCAAGCATGCGGGGTGGGGCAAGGGGTTAACATGGGTAACTTTTTATGACTACCAAATTGGTCAGGTTGTTTCAAATGAAATGCAAAAACTTTTTTATCATTCTTATTCTTAAGTTCTATAAATAAGTATTTTGTGTTAAGATACGTTTACAAAAACTATATTATTACAAGAAAAAATCCATTTTATAACAAAGCAGGTTTGGAGAATTTAAGCTTTTGAACACATTTGCTATGACTTTCAACCCATTTGACCAGTTTAGGATTTACTCGACTCTAGTAGATTAACCCATTTGACCCTTTAAAGATATAAGGTATGCCAAATAGACCCCTAGTATGTAAATTAGTCAAAATTGGCAACTCTTAACTAAAATGTATAGAGCTCAAGAACATGAAATGATTGAGACCTCTTGACACAACGTTAAAGTTTGACGAGCACCAACTGCAGCCTCCTCATGGTTATCCTTTACTTCCAAGTTTATCACCAGTACAGGTTTCAGAAGAACATGATCACGAGTATGAAGATCTGCACGTGAGATGTTTGACACAAGTTCCTATTAGCAACATTATTAGACATGTAATAGATACAAAGGTCTCAATACACTTGATATATACATTAATGGTCACTAGAGTGATAGAGGCTCTGGAAGCCATATCAACCCAAAAGATACAAAGGTATATTATTATGTATATGATAGTGAACTACAATGAGATTGTGATCAAATTATTTATTAATGGAATGCTGGTAATGATGTGCATCATGCAATAAACCATTTGCATTCCAATTAACTTCATTCACACACCCAAGCAACCTCTACCATTTCAATGAACTTCGACTTTCACAAGGAGCCGTAAAAGAAAATTCATGACGGAAACAAAATTTCTTAAAAAACAGTTCATTTTGTTATAGGTATGGGCCATTGATACTCGGGTTGTTTGCAGAACAATAGACCATAGAATATTTCTAAAAAGAAGTGGCTTATAGTGAATAATAATAATTAGTTTTAGAATAACTTAATAACTGTCAACAAATCCACAAAGTCTAAGCTCCCACAAAGGAGTGATGTTTGCACTTACTGTAGCCTTAACGCATCTTTTAAGCACAAATTCATTAGCTTATCTGACTTCTAGAAGTAAATAATCATCCCCCTGTCTTAAACCAAGATACAACTGCACAAACTTAAACCATGCTCTCCAACTCAAAATTTGGAATAATTGCTTTCGGCTCAAGTATGGGTGTATCTTGACATTTGACCTCAAACCAAATCTCAACTTGACTCATGCCCTTAACTAATGCAATTACAAGTTCAACAATGATCAAACGTCATGAAACATTTTAAAAGTGGTTTTCTTTCCGAATTTCCATTCAGTACCTCTTAAAGTCAGCACAAAATTGTCTTTGACTTTTTCTTTAATCTAAATCTCATAGGTATAGAGCAACTGTCTAAAATACCAGCAAGGAAAGTCAAACAGTGGATCAGTTAGTACACTGTCTCCGTAGCTCATTTCAGTTGCATATATTTCTAGACTTAGCTTTGGCTTCTGTAAATTGTGTTCTATTTCAAACTACCCCCCTCTCCCCCAAGCTCCCTCTCTTAGTCTCCCCTCATCCTTTTCATCTCTTTGGTTGTTATTCAGTAATGCATAATGTCAATTGTCAGGAACATAAATTGACACCATATGTACACACACACACACACACACACACACACACACACACACACACATAT
>BJCO01001813.1:0-11529 GCA_018326465.1 Flaveria floridana
TACGTGTTCGGGGCATGCCCGTAAGAATTGCAAGGGGGATATCTGTACCCTTCACCGTAACATGTCGGTCCAAATAAAGAGTTATACGGCTCTTGAGCAAATGTGTTTGACGGGTTGGTTTCCTCCTCCCCCCACGGAGGGTAATTCCCGAATACGTAATATTCCTAAAAAAGATAATGGTTAGATATTTCAAATAATAAGTTATAATAAAACATATACTAGTTCAACCTGATTCGAATCTTCGATATGTGGCACCTCATTCAAATCTGGAAACTTCGGCTTTTGATAATGATCTCCCGAACCCGACATTGTTTTCGAATTAACGTGTTTTTAGAATGACGAAGGCTGAAAAATCTCGAGTGTTGGATGAATGAAAGCTCAAAGGTATTTATGATGAAAAATTTTTGAGTGTTGGTTGAAATGTCGAGTGTTGAAAGCTCAAAGGTATTTAAGATGAAAATCTGGTGCACAAACCGTCACGGTTTGGCCTCCACGTGACGGTTCGAGGCCTAGAGGTCACGGTTAGGCCAAACGGTGACGGTTTAGTGACCGGTTTTCAACTTTATCAGCCCATTTGTCGTTTTGTTGTCACGAGGTGTCGGAACACAGACACATAAACCGTGACCGCAAGCCCTTGCGGTCACGGTTAGGTAGCAAACCGTGACCGCAAGCCCTAACCGTGACCTTTTGGCCCCGCCTACCCCCAAAAACCCCTGCGGTGTCCCCATTAGGACCCTTAAACAAACATAAACAGAAGCATGAATGGTAGAGGCCATACTTACTTTCTTGCACCTGCAAATGTTTCATGATTACCACCTTAACGTACACAAAATCATTTCTTTTATATAAAACTCACAAGAAGCTTGCAAAAATTCACTTTCGCTCATCTCCATCTCGCTACCCTTTTCAATTCGTTGTTCCGATGAAGATTAAAAACACCCACAAACCGATAACCGACACCACCACTAACCATACCCACTGTTTACCATTGTCATCTGTCATCAAGAGCAAGACGAGAATCACATACGTTGTGTTCACGACTCTCCCATGACTATGTAACTTCGACGACTTCTTTTACCATGCACGACCAGCAAGACCAATGCAATCACTCGTCAATTCTACCGCGTTTCATCCTTCTCTAACCACTAGAAGCGTCAAGGATATCATATAATAGCTAGCACGCAGCTTCGTTTCTCTTCCAAGTTCATGTTGTTTTTATAACTAAGGTAATAAACTATCAAGCTTTAACCTTGAGATCATAATTCGTACATTTGTACGTGAGTAAAATTGGTTATAAATTGGATGCGTGACACATTAGTACATCGTCGATGGTGGAGTTATGTTGGGAGGAGAAGATGACATGTTTTGTTAAGATATGAGATATGAATACTTAAACATATAACAAATGTTTGTTTGACCAAATGATTAAATCACTAAACATTTAAATATGAGATCACGTGTTCTAACCCAAACTCTTCTCTTTTCTATTTTTATTTTATTTGTTTTGTTTTATGGTTTTCTTTTGTGCTAAATAAAATATAGTAATAATAATATCGAACCGTGTCTTAGTCAAACTTCATAAATTCATTAAGTTTTCAAACCAATTATTTTTATTACTCAAACCGGTTTATGGATGTATACATTTGATAAAATATATTTAAAAAAATGAAAATCTAATAAACTAAGACTTGAGATAACAAACAAAGGGGCTGTTTGATTACGCTGACTGAGTAAGATCTGACTGAGTCAGAAGCTGACCCAGTAAGAAGTTCTGACTGAGTCTACATTTTACTGAAACTTGGCTGTTTGATTTACTATCTGACTGACTCTGCTGAATGAAAAAAATAACCATAAAACCTTAAGTCACAGATTCACAGATTCACAAATCACCAATATAAATCAACCCTAATTCACAGATTCACAAATCAACAACATAAAACCCTAATTCACAGATTCACAAATCACCAACATTCAGAATCTCTTACCGGTGACGAGGAAAAGGACCGGGAGTCGATGAAGAGGACCGAAGGGAGGGTGGGGTCGCGACCACCTGCGGGGGAGACGGGAGGGGAGTGGCGGAGGAAGAGGACCGGATGACCAGGAGGGGAGATGAGAGGGGAGGGGAAGGCTGTGTTTGACCGAGGGGCAGGGCAGAGGCGAGGCGCGGAGGCGAGTGGCGGGGGAGAAGGGGATGAGGGCTGATGAAGAAGCTGGGTCAGACATTGTAATTTTAAGGTCTAGGTCAGCGAACATGACCGGGTCAGCAACATTTTGAATGGAAAACAAACGGGCTGACCGGGCTGACCGAGTCAGTCGGGTCAGGGTCAGCCCGGTCAGAAGCATATAAAAAAAGCCTAAGACTTGTAGAGAACTATATTTGAAAAAAACAATATTTGAAAAATAAATTCAAAAAAATATTAATTATTATAAACATGAAAATATAAAACGATATAATTTGAAATTACAGTTTACTAAACATGATTTTTTTCCTTGAATGTGTGAAATTATATAACTCAATAAAGAGTAAATACTACTACTTATCTTACATCAAAACCAAAATCATTAATTTATTTAAAAGTTTTAGGAATTACGTTGCCGAATTAAAACACAATGAACATACAATACGGGAGGTATTAAATAAAAATCTCATTAGATGTGATTACATGAATTACTTGTAGATTATCAAGATCCTCATAAGAAAATGAATATGACATCACGGGAAATCATCGGTTAAGGTACGGATAACTTACCCACCACCTATTGTTATGGTGTTTTGAATCGACCATGAAAACTCTTTGACTTCATTGATCTTCGGAATTCACATGCGCTATTGATATATCGATCTAATTTATTGGTTGCCCGTTCATTATATATGATTTTCTATTGTTAGTATTATCTAGTGTACGGTAGAAAATTTATTGTTGTACTCATTATCGCATGTTCAGAGATTTATAACACCGTTATGATATTCATTGTTACTATTATTGACACATTATATAGATTTGTTGTACTCCGATACCCGAGTCTAGCTTCTTGTGGAGCTTCCCACAAGCATGGTATTACTGCATCAATGGCATGTGCACTACTCGTTATGGTGAGATCAGACCACGGCGTCTCCATATTTTACTTGTGAGGTACTTTGGCCATACGATAGGAGGCGTATGGATTGAACCTAGGATATTTATGTTATGTTTATGGATGGTTGTGTGTATGCCAACACCCCATAGCACTATATTGGGTACATAGGTCTGCAGTCTATATAGCCCCACTGATATGGTTTTATATTTCAGCTCATGGGTATCATCCGTATGATACGTCTTACTTTAGTGACTTGTTATACTTTGTGTCATATCATTTTATTATTATGATCTTGTTATATTTGTTATTGTTATTACTTGTGCCTTTATCCGTTCACTGGGCATTTGGCTCAGCCGCAAGCTTTGTTCACGGCAGGTTCATAGGGTACTCAGGGCGGACTTGAAGAGAGAAGAATTAAGCTCTAGGACTTTTGGGTGAAGAATGTTAGCCATATTTGTAGCACATGCCAGTTATCTGATTTTGGTAGATTTAGAATAATATGTAATAAACGTTTAACCCTAGGTCTCTGGAACTCTCTTTTGATGATGTACTCGTAACTTTTAAATTACAGAATCATGTCTTATGTTTTGATTACTATAATAGTGACACGTCAACCATATTTGGGTTGGGGTGTTACAGTTATGGTGTCAGAGCTAAGGCTCTTTCCTGTAGAAAACTTTAACATTAGTAATTAAGAATTGTGAGGATTAGGTAGACATCTAAGTTAGAATTCCATTGAATATTATTATTACTCCATACTATTCCTATATTCTAACCTTACGTCCATTCTTTTAGATGCCTCCTCGACGTCAACCTCGTAGGAACACCCGCAGGCCAAGCCGTTTCAATGCTGACACTGCCTCAAATGAGACTCCAGTTGATCCGAACATAGTCTCTACTATCAACCAAGCATTTACAGGATTACTACCTAACCTCGTTGCTCAAACCGTTGAGGCAGTTCTTCACCAAACTCGTTCTGAAGGATGTGCTAACTCTAATCAAGGGGATGTAGTTGATGCAAATAACAAAGATAATACTACGAAGGGCATCCATATTTGGATCTAGATATATCAAAAGCAAAAGCCAGGATCCTTTAGTCATACTAAAACTCTAATCGAAGCAAGAAACTGGATAGCCCATGTGGAGAAGATCTTTGAAATATTAGGAGTTTTAGATGTGTACAAAGTAAGATTGGCCACGTATAAATTAGAGGATGATGTACAAACTTGGTGGGAAGGACTCAAGCAAATAAGAGGAGGAGAAGCTTATGCGGCTAGCCTTTCTTGACCTAATTTTCGTACGATCTTTTATGATAAGGTTTTCTCCAATGCTAACAGGGAATCTTACATTAGAGAATAAGCCGTTATTCGACAAGGGAATGATGAACCATCATCAGATATCACAACTCGATTTGCAAGGCTGGCTAATATTATTAGAGAAGCAGTGGGATCTGCTGCTGTTCAAGCAGAAAAGTGCAAATGGGCGGTGTGTGATCAAATTCGAAAGTCAATCATGTATATGAAGTTTAAAGATCTTACATAGGTGGGTGATGCAATCAAGACTTTTGAGTTTGTAAGAAAAGAATTCTTATCTCGTACAGGGTAGAACAAGAAGAGAGATAGAGACGGGCAACGAATTCAAGCTACTAGTTAGTTATCCACTCCGGCGAATCAACAAGATCGAAAAGTTCAAGCCAATCGAAACATCAAAAAACAGATACGCCCATGGCAGCCTAGACTCCAGAACTCAAAACCCGTCCAGAATCAGATTAAACCGTATGAAGGACCTATCAAAGCTCAACCACTAAATCAGTATGGAAACCCGAACCAACATGTTATGCCTTCATGCAACACTTGTGGCAAGAAACATTGGGGCGTGTGTCACTATAAAATAGGAACATGTTTTGGATGTGGCCAGACTGGGCATATCATGAAAAATTGTCCTAAGCAAGATACCAAAAAGATCACAGGAGGAAATGTAGCACCAACTAATTCTAAAGGAAGAGTCTTCACACTTACTGCTACTAATGCTGCTAGTGCCCTAGGTACCGTATCTGGAACCCTTCAACTTGGTGAACATGACATTTATGTGTTCTTTGATACAGGTTCAACACATTCTATAGTTTCTCATTTATTCCCTAGATACCTTGTGATTGAACCATCACCTTTAGATCATACTTTATCTATCTCAACCCCTATAGGAGACTCGGTTATTATCATGCACATATATAAAGATTGTCCTATTCATATCGAATCCATCATGCGTGAGGCCGATCTCTTTCCTATACAGATGAGCGATTTTGATATTATTCTCAGAATAGATTGGTTAACTCACCATCATGTAACTATTGATTGTCATTCTCGACGAGTTATATTTGATTATCTTCATCACCCTGATCTTATCTATTTGGGAAGTCAGTCTCATAAATCTCTCAAAATTATTTCCACGCTCATAGCTCGAAAGTTGATATCACATGGATGTATCGGGTTCTTAGCATCCATCAGGGATACCTCAGCTAACAAGATTCGTATTAATAACCATCCTATTGTCTGCGAATATCCCGATGTGTTTCCTGATGAACTAGCAGGTCTACCACCGGATCATAAAATAGAATTTTCTATTGACCTGATCCCATGTGCTGAGCTCATTTCTAAGGCACCATATAGTATGGCTCCACTAGAACTAAAAGAGTTGATGGAGTAAATACAGGAGCTATTGGAGCTAGGATTTATAAGACTGAGTGTCTCACCTTAGGGTGCTCTAGTCTTATTTGTGAAGAAGAAGGATGGTAGCATGCGGTTATGTATCGACTATCGAGAGCTGAATAAAATTACCATTCAAAATCGTTATCCTCTACCACGCATTGATGACCTCTTGACCAACTTCAAGGAGTAAAGTTCTTCTCAAAGATAGATATAAGGTCTGGTTACCATCAATTGAAGATAAAGGAAGAAGATGTTCCTAAGATCACCTTTCGTACTCGCTATGGCCATTACGAGTTCTTAGTTATGTAGTTTGGATTCACCAATGCACCAGCAGTCTTTATGGATTTAATGAATCGTGTGTTCCATGAGTTTTTGGATAAGTTTGTTATTGTTTTCATTGATGATATCTTAGTATATTCTAAGAGCAGGGAAGAACATGAAGACCACCTGCGTACAGTACTTGAGATACTACGATAGAAGAAGTTGTACGTAAAATTTTCAAAATGTGAATTTTGGCTCAATCAAGTTGTGTTCCTCGGTCACGTAGTATCGGCAGATAGAATTATGATACATCCTGCCAAGATTGAGGCAATTAAAAAATGGCCTAGAACTACCTCCGCAATAGAAGTTTGAAGTTTCTTAGGTTTAGCCGGTTACTATTGGAGGTTTGTAGAAGGATTTTTTGTTATTGCTTCACCTCTTACACAACTTTTAAGAAAGGGAGTGAAGTACTCGTGGAATGAAGAACGAGAAAAAAGTTTTGAGGAACTAAAGATTCGACTTGTATCCGCTCCGTTACTCACCCTTCCATATGGTTCAGGCGGTTATCAGATTTATAGTCATGCCTTAAAGAAAGGTTTAGGTTGCGTGCTAATGCAACATGAAAAGGTTATCGCGTATGAGTCACTCCAGTTAAAGCCTTATAAAGTTAATTATCCAACACATGATTTAAAGCTAGCCACTGTCGTCTTTGCGTTAAAAATTTGGCGTCATTATTTGTATGATGAAACTTGTGACATCTTCACCGATCATAAAAGCCTCAAGTACATATTTATGCAAAAGGAGCTAAATATGAGGCAAAGGAGGTGGTTGGAACTTTTAAAAGATTATGATGTTAATATTCAGTACCATCCTAGAAAAGCTAATGTGGTGGCCGATGCTCTGAGTAGAAATAATGTTGGAGCTGTATCGTGCCTTCAAATTCATCCACATATCATCTCGGACCTTGATAATATGGGAGTTAGTATTCAGGTTGGAAAGTCTGACGACTTCCTTGCTAGAATGCAAATCGAACCTGACCTAATCTCATAGATTAAAGAATCCCAACAACACGATGGAAAATTATGGGTAATATTGGAGTATTAAGTTGGGAAACAATCAGAGTTTTATGTGAATGAACATGGGGTTATTTAGTATGGGAAAAGATTATGTGTGCCTGATGATTCTACCCTTCGAGAGTCATTATTAGCCAAGGCACATAGCTCACTTTTTTCTATCCACTCTGGATCTACAAAGATGTATAGAGATTTGCGTCAAAACTTTTGGTGGAATAGAATAAAAGAAGATGTTTCTTGATACGTGAGTAGATGCCTCACATGCTAGCAAGTGAAGATTGAGCATCAATGAGCTAGTGGATTTTTACAACCATTGGATATTCTAGTGTGGAAATAGGATAAAATCTCAATGGATTTTGTTACTGGCTTGCCTAATACTTTCAAGAAGAATGATACAATCTGGGTCGTTGTGAACAGACTAATGAAGTCATTTCATTTTCTACCGATCCAATAAGGCTTTTTAGTTAGAAAGCTATCTCAAGTGTTTCTTCAGGAAATTATTTGACTCCATGGCACTCCGTCATCAATCATTTCAGAAAGTGATCCGCGTTTCACTTTTCAATTTTGGAAAGGTTTTCAAGCAGCTTGGGATACAAGATTGAAGTTTAGTACTGCTTTTCATCCACAGACAGACAATCAGAACGTATGATTCAGACTCTAGAAGATATGCTTCGTGCATGTGCACTCGAGTGGACTGGGAACTGGGATGAGTATTTATGCCTTGTTGAGTTTGCCTATAACAATAGTTGGCAAGCTAGTATTGGCATGGCTCCATTCAAGCTCTTATATGGTTGGAAGTGTAGAGCACCGATATATAGGAATGAAGTTGGAGAGAAAGTAATTGGAGGGCCAGAGTTAGTATAGGTTACAAACAAAAAAGTTACTATTGCTCGAGAAAAGTTAAAGGAGGAACAGAGCAGCCAGAAGAGTTATGCGGATAAACATCGACGAGAACTAGAATTTAAAGTTGGAGACCATATGTTCTTAAAAGTTTCACCTTGTCGTCGCGTCCGTCGATTTGAAATCAAAGGGAAGCTTAGTCCTTGTTTTATTGGGTCGTTTGAAATTCTTGAGAGAATTGGAGAAGTCTCTTATCGCCTAGCATTACCCCTACATCTTTCACCTGTTCATAATGTCTTTCATGTATCCTTGCTAAGAGGATATAATTATCATCCGCTTCACCTTATTAGCTACCCGCTGTATGTGATTCAAGAAGATTTGTCTTATGAAGAAGAACCATAAGCTATTTTAGATAGACAAGAAAGAATTATTAGAAGTAAGGTGATCCCGTTCGTCAAAATATTATAGAAGTATCACTCCGAGCGAGAAGCTACTTGGGAAACTGAGGAATTGATTCGTGTTATGTACCCTAGTCTATTCGAAAGTAAGAATCATTCATACGAGTAATTGTGAACCTTATACAAACATTTTTTTTTATTATTTATACACTCTATTGTCTTTATCTCTCTCCATGTATCTATATGAATATATAGAGAGAGATAAAAAGTATGAAAATAAATAGAGTGTATCTATAACATACCCCAAATAATAATAATAATAACAACAATAATAATAACAATAATAAAATATAAGATGTTAATCAAATATATATGCATATGTGTGTCAGTGTTGTCGTGAATGATAAAACAAACAGAAACAGAAGAATAAATGATAGAGGCCATACTTACTTTCTTGCACCTACAAATGTTTCATGATTACTACCTTAATGTACACAAAACCTTTTCTTTTATATATAACTCACAAGAAGCTTGCAAAAATTCACTTTCGCTCATCTCTCTCTCTACCCTTTTTCTGTTCGTCGTTCCGATGAAGATTAAAAACACCCACAAACCGATAACCGACACCACCACTAACCATACCCACTGTTTACCATTGGCATCTATCATCAAGAGCAAGATTAGAATCATATACGTTGTGTTCATGACTCTCCCATGACCATGTAACTTCTTCGACGGCTTCTTTTGATGTGCACGACCAGCAAGACCAACGCAGTCACTCGCCAATTTCACCGCGTTTCATCCTTCTCTGACCGCTAGAAGCGTCAAGGATATCTTATAATAGCTAGCACGCAGCTTCGTTTCTCTTCCAACACATGCTGTTTTTATAACTAAGGTAATAAACTATCAAAACTTTAACCTTCAGATCGTAATTCGTACATTTGTACATGAGTAAAATTGGTTATAAATTGGATGTGTGACACATTAGTGCATCGACGATAGTGGAGTTATGTTGGGAGGAGAAGATGACATGTTTTGTTAACAAATGTTTGTTTGACCAAATGATTAAATCGCTAAACATTTAAATATGAGATCATGTGTTCTCACCCAAACTCTTCTCTTTTTTAGTTTTATTTCATTTGTTTTATTTTATGGTTTTCCCTTGTGCTAAAATAATATAGTAATAATAATATAGAAACGTGTCTTAGTCAAACTTTATAAATTCATTAAGTGTTCAAATCAATTATTTTTATTGCTCAAATTTGGTTATGGATGTATACATTTGATAAAATATATTTAAAAAAATGAAAATCTAATAAACTAAGACTTGAGATAACAAACTAAGACTTGAGAGAACTATATTTGGAAAAAAACAATATTTGAAAAATAAGTTCAAAAAAAATATTAATTATTATAAACATGAATATATAAAACGATATAATTTGAAATTACAGATTACTAAAGATAGATTTTTTTCTTGAATATGTGATATTATGTAACTAAATACAGAGTAAATACTACTACTTAACTTACATCAAAACCAAAATCATTAATTTATTTACAAGTTTTAGGAATTACGTTGCCGAATAAAAACACAATGAACATACAATACGGGAGGTTTTAAATATAAATCTTATTAGATGTGATTACATGAATTACTTGTAGATTATCAAGACCCTCATATGATAACAAATTTGACATCACGGGGAATCATCGGTTAAGGTACGGATATCTTACCCCACTACCTATTGTTATCGTATTTTGAATCGACCGTGGAAACTCTTTGAGTTCACTGATCTTTGGAATTCACATGCGCTATTGATATATCGATGTGATTTATTGGTTGTCCGTTCATTTATATATGATTAGCTATTGTTAGTATTATCTAGTATGCGATAGAAAATTTATTGTTGTACTCATTATCGCATGTTCAGAGATTTATAACACCGTTATTGTGACAACCCGAAAAAAAAAAAAAAGAAAATTTTTTTTTGACTAAATATATATATATATATATATATATTTGATATTATAATAATAATATCATTTTTATTAACAATAATAATTTATAAAAGTTTATTAAACTTTGAAATAATAATTTGAATAATAAAGTTCAGGGGGTTAAATTGCTAATTTGGAAACTTATTTAAAAAGTTTCAGCATGAAATAATAAAGGTTGTAAACCTTAGGGACCATTGTGTAAATATTTTAAAAACCCATCGCCCCCTCCGTCGCCCCTTCGTTTCTCCGGCCGATCTCCGGCCAACACTCCGGCGAAGCCGAACGACTACATTTAGACAATTTCAGCTCAATCAAATGCTCCCGACAGCGTCGCGTGGATGATTCGAATCTGTTCCACCACTTTGATTTGAATATTACAATCGATTAGGTGTGGTTTATCTACCTAACCCACTTCGGCCGACCAAACCAACAAACCGGGCACTGAACAATATTAATAATCGAATTGATTGCGCACTAACAACCTTTTTTATCATTTAAAATCTTCTATTGAATCCCATTTGTTCTAAAAACACATAAACATATCGATTTGATTACTTCTCTCGGCCGCGACCTGTAGCTACTCGAACACCTTCTGTGGAACTTCGAAACAGGTAATTAATCATACACACACAGTCGATTTTGGTTTAGGAACAAAAGCCCCAACATCAAATTGATTAACAACAACAATTTGGTGTTCAATTTGGCTGAAAATCGTTCTAGGGTTCTTAGAAATCGGGGGAACCTCAAAGCTTGTGCTTTTATAATTTAGAAGCAGAGATCCATCGCGGTTGTATGCCATGGTCTGCTGGCTCCCCGTCTCATTGCAATCCATGAGGTCCCGGGTTCGACCCGGGCAACCTCACTTATTTTTTTTTATTCCTTTTTAAGCTTTTTAAAAATATACAAAAATTACCAAAAGTTATAAAAATAAGTTTTAAAAACTTTCTTTATTTTAAAAGTATCCAAGTAATTTTCTGTAAAATTTAATTATTAAAAACTCTTTAGTAGTTTTTATAAAATATTATTTATAAATCTTATATATAGTCATTTTTATAAAATAGACTCTAAATAATAATTTAAGTTATTAATTTATTATTGAACATAATCTATTATGTTATGATTATTAATTATTGAACATAATTAATAATTAAATAATTTATATTATGTTTTATC